>MU912646.1:74976-86531 GCA_036418165.1 Cooperia oncophora
TGAAAGGGTGCAGACACGGGCACGGTATGGTCGCGCTGTCGTGTGGTTTCTCACCCCCTCCACCCCCTCCCCCCAGCTACCTCTGGCCCAGCCTTAACACCTAAACCCTGTGAAATGACAGCTGGATAGCAGTCGTTTGGCGCCAGGGCACACTCTGCTGTTGATCAAAAACTCCGCAAAGTACGACCCCTCTCCAAATTTCCTCTGCTCCCTCCCCCTTCCTAATCTTCCATCCGACGTGGACAACTTCTCCATCCCTTTATAAAGTTCTCGCAGCCTCCCTTCGCACTCGAGTCTTTTTCCAGATGTTTTCCAGAGATAAAACCGCCGTAAGGCCGTAAGCGGTGAGGGAGGGTATAGCTCACTTGAAAAGGGAAGGACTGAGAAAAATCAACAAGCGAACATTTTTTCAAAAGCTAAATGCGACCCACTTCGCTGAAGATTCCCAAAGTACGGCGAGACCTTTTGTACCACATCTCTTCTGCACCCCCGTTAACTTTGGACCTTATGTCTCACTTAATCTTCCTGTATTTGCAGCATTTCATCAACCGCTTACAATTTGATGTCGTCAATTTGGGCCGATATTGACGCACCACGTGAACCAGAAGCGAAAGGTGTAGCGATGCTAACCGTGTGATGAGCTACAGCTTACAACTCCTACACAAACTATCATCATCCAGTGGAGGTCCGAGTTCGGTAGGCCACGGTGTTGTAATGATGTCGTCGTTGTGAATGCTTATGCGTATTTCGTTGTTGTCGCTGCCTACACACATTTCTATTTCACCTCCATTTTTACATCACGAGTACATAGAGGGTACTACTAGTATTATCACCTAACTAATATATTTACGTGTAGCGGTCTTCCCGCCCGCCCTTCATTTTTTCATTTCATTTCATTTTCTTCTCTAACCAATTGATTATTGCCTATTATATTTATTTAAATATGTGTTGATTATTTGATGTGACTCCTTCCTCATATCTACACATATATACCCAGATTATTTTACTTAAGAAAAATTAACCCAGAGCTGTATGTAGACGGAGCGTTTTATTTGCGACACGTGTGAACTGTGCTATCATTCCATTATCAGAGTTTATTTTTTTTCATTTGCTGAGAGTCTATGCGTATGCTGAGCGTACGTTCATCATTCATTCATCATCATCATCCTTCATTCTTAGGCTTGGTTTATACTTTGCGGCAGCGTCATCATTTCGAGCGTGCGCCAGCGCCAGCGACTAGGAAAGTATAGGTATCGATCTAGCGTCTTCCAGCGTCCAGAAAAGTAGAGAGTATGGGGAAGTAGGAGGGTAGCAAACAGCTGGATTAGGCGTCGTGAAATTGCGGCGTGTGCAACCGCACCGTACAACTAAAGCACAGAATTATGCAATTTAATGTACGGTGTAGTGTAGTTGTACGGTGCGGTTGCACACGCTGCAATTTCACGACGCCTAATGCGGCTCTCTGTTACCCTCCTACTTCGTCATACTCTCTACCACTCCTAGACGCAGGCGTTCGCCCAGATCGATAACTATACTTCCTTAGTCCGTCGAGACGCTAGTGCGCGCTGTCGCAAAGTGTGAACGCAGTCTTACTTTTTTATCATCACCATCGTCGTTTCTTTTCTTTCTTCTTCAGTTCTTCACTAAACTGCCGATAAATTTCTCTCTAACCCAAAAACGAAATTGATCACGCCAGAAATTTTCTATAACCACACATTTCTATTATATTGTTGAAGATTCTCGGATTGCTTTATTCAGATATATCATAGTGTGACTCTATCAATGCATTTGCATATTTTGTATATTAATTATATACCTTATGAACATTGTAGCAATGAAATCCGGCCCTGTCCGTATAGCAATGTATCATCATCGTCAATCGTCCACATTTATAATATATATTTGATTTTGTAAATTCCCCCTGCCCTGATCTGAATCCCCCTGATTCGTGTTATTATAAATCTGAGGTATTGTGCGGTGTGTGTTCGTATTCACTTGCACTGTGTGCTGAATAGTGATGGTGGTGGTGGTTGTAGTGGTGATGTCGTGATGTAATGTTTGGCCTGGCCTGTGACGCGCGTCAGAAATACTCAATGTATTCGAAGAGCAGGTTCACTTGCACTACAAGAGAAAATTGATGTGTCCTTTGGTCCCTTTGACAGCCAGAAATACCCCCTTGTAAAACAGGAGAAGGTTATCGTGAATAGTTGATTGAGACGTCAATAAGGGCGATTTTGCAAAGCCCAAATGTTTTATGGGGCATGGTTAGATGAGCGTCAGCCTATTGGCTTCAAAAACTTCTGGGAGTCTATTTTACAAATTTCTGGGAATCTGCTGACCAATTTTTTAAAATCCTTTAAATTTAAAGACGAACCCTGCGGTTGCCTATTATAGGTAGTAGCAGTTACAAACCTATAGACGCTGGGTGACTCTAGAAAGAAGAAAAAAGCAAAAAATCGTGGAGAACACCGCAAGAACCTCTGGTGGCCTCACTCCGAACTTGCTCGTTTTATACCAGTAAAGGCATATCCCGCCGCTTTTGGCTCAGTAATCGTTCCTTTGTGTCATTCAATGGTACCAACTAAAAATGAAGAAAAAAATGAATTACGGTGGTGAGTCTCGGTGGGCGGGACAACTGGGGAGGCGTCAAAGTTGCTACTCTTGAGTTCCGCAGCGCCTCCACTGCTCACTGCGAAGCCGCGAAAGTGGGATATTCCTAGAGATCGGGGGTCGCACTACTTGAACAAGAAAGGACACCTACGTAGTGAATGAGCGCGGGGCTGTCATTGAGAGTCGGATAACTTTGTAAAGTCCTGTACAGAGCCCGGGCAACATTGTAAAGTTCTGTGAACACATGTAAAACATTGGAACTAGTACTAGTTTGAGGCGCATTTTGGCATAGAGGGGGCATTTAGTTAATAGTTGTCAACGTGACGAGCAATTTTGTGGCGACTTGTAAACTGTTCTGGAGCTATTTTGTGAAAGACCTGTAAACTCTTGTAAAACTACAAACTGGAACGAGTTTTGCCGGGCCATCTTGTGGAAACCTGTAAATACTTGTGAGGCTATGAAGTGGTATCAATATCATTTTATATGCTACAAAGGGCGCACTATCGCTGTGGAGAACCCGATGCGGGGTCTTATTTGGTCTCGAAAGAAATATTTCAATTGTTGATTTTCTCGTTGTAAACGGGGCATAAACCTGCTTCCCTCGCCTTGTTCGGTGGTGTAGTTCTGGTAAAATTTGGTAGGAGGTATGTAGTTAAAGGGGTCGTATCGAAAGAAGAAATTCGAGCAGGGTTGTATTTTGCCAAAATTTCACCCAACGGTGATGTTCCCTGACTACAAGATAGCGAGCGAGTAGAGCACCAAGACATCTGAAAAGGCTAAAACTTCCTTTGAAAACGGGCATTATATGCTTGGCAGGCCCCCCTCCAACCATGAGAAGCTACGTCATGCCTGTACGTCTGCCTCCTCTCACCAAGACACGGCATGACATGTTCTGACATGATTTTGTCCCCGTTTAGTTTCATAGTTTCGTCACGTTTAGTGTCATAAAAGTAGTTCAATTCTAATTTTCTCCACCGAGACGGCATGGCGTGGCTTTGGCATGAAAAATGGCCCTCCTGAATCACATGGCACCCTTGAAGAAAAGTAGTCTAGAATAGAATATTGCCTTAGATAAAAAATGGTTCAGCTAGTTTGAAGCTCCTCCTTCCTAGGCCTAGGCAAAAACCTTGTTTTCGTTTCTTCGTGCCTTTCTGCACGAAATGCTGTTCGCTATAAAAAGAATTCTGAGAAATGGGGAATGATGCAGGCAGAGCTCACTGGTTTGAAAAACTCTTGCAAAATTACCGTATCTATCCTACCGCAACGTGACGAACTTTTGCACTAGACGTCTGGTTTCTTGACTAGTTTCAGCAAATTTTCGCGGTATATTGACTGCTAATGTTTTACAAAACGTGCCCCCCCCCTCTTCCCACGCTCCATAGTGAATGGGTGCCCTGGTAGGCACATGAAAGCTAACGTGGTTAGGAGGGGACCGCTGGGCCAGATCTTTGTATCCCTTACAGTAATCAAAGCTTAGGCTTAGTGGGAATTATGACTTTTCTGCGGAGTTATTTCGGACTATGGCACTAAATTATAAGTTCACGAAAACAGGTGGGATACAGTACCCCAAACTGCGCGTGCTAAGAGCGTAGGAGCAGAAAATGCACACAACAGCACCTAAGTTTCGCCTAAGTAGCACCTGGCTAGGTGGAAAGTGGAGTCTGCGTCGTTTTTGCTTCCTGGCCCAATTGGGTGCACTCGCGTAGCTGACACACTCTATTTTACGCACAATTTTAGGTGATACTGTATCCTGCCTGTTTCCCTGGCAACTTTGGCCATCAGCGCTCTTAGCGTAAGCCTTTTTGGAGAAGGTACAGAAGGGTGACCGGATAGTCCCCTCTCCCCCCCCCCTTGCCCTCAACTACGCAAGTACCCGTTAGCGTTAGGTCTTCAGTGAGATCCTGAAATATTCCTTCTGTTGTCTGAAAGCTCTTGACATTTTGAATGAAAGCTCTGTCACTGCGTATAATGTAAATGCCAGGGTTTGCCTAGCGTCGTCGTGGGGTGACGATGGGAGGATGACTCGTAAAGTGCAGCAGCACGCACACAAGGGGTGGGATGCGCTTTGCTGATATGTGCTGCGCTACTGTACTTTTCGCTGAATCGATCCTCACACGCATGAAGGGTCTGAGAAGAGCAGCACAACGTCACGGCTAAGTGCATTCGTGAACGAATGGCTTACACATCTTTTGCAGGGATTCCCATGAACTTTAGCGCTTCCTGGATATCCTAAAACATCCCTGGGAGACATACGGGGCTACTGAGTGCTTTATGTGAATAAGCTTCATATTCGCTCATACAACCAGGGTACACAGTCTTTATATCAAAGGGGGGGGGTCGTACCTGGTCGCTGGTGAGAGGAGGGGGTCGCACGTGGAGTTGGGGCAAACTTTTCCCAGATGTCCTTTTTTCGTGGTTTTTCCTGTTTCACATGCGCTAGTGCCTCCCCCCCCCCTCCCTCGACGGAAAATTTTTGGGTGAAAATGTGGGAAATTGGTGGGTAGGTCGTACTGACGCGATCCATTACACATCACGATGCTATACCCTGCATACAACACATTAGTCGTGCCCATTGGAGGGGGCTCAATGTGCACTTTGCGGGTGTTTACCTGGTCCAGAGCGCCGGGGTGACATGCTTGGTGAGCGCGCAGCATTATAATTGAGTTCGAGGCTGTTCAGATTGGCAGCAGTGTAGCAGCAGCAGACAGCTGGGCAGAGCATGACGATTGCTCTGCCAGGCTGGCCGGTGATGGGGGGTGGCCAATTACGTATGCACAATACGTCGTATTAAGAATGAGATGCTTGAGAAATTGGACGTCACGCCGCGATGATACGCGTATTGTCATTTCTTAGCCGTCGCAATCGACTACTCTACCTTCCCATCTGTCGGGGGTAATCTCTCAAGAACGGCAATGAAACGTCTATAACAGTTGGAGGGGGGGGGGGAGGCAACGGACCCTGTGACTAAGCTAATTCTTATTGGTTCATTCGATTAATTTGTCAAACGATGACAGTGCTAATGTACGTTAAATTATTTAACGCTACTAATGTATTAGGAATCGCTCGAGGGGGTCGAATGCCCATTAGCCGTAATTGAATTTGTGACCGGCGCATACAAATTCGAATTGGTTTACTCTTTGAATGCTTCAGACCAAAATAGGATATAGGCTGGTAAGAATTCTTGCTACATCAAGGATAACAGGGATCTGGGGCAGTATGCCATACTTCCCCACTTAGGAAAGACTTCCCCCAGTAAACCTCCCCAGACAAACCCTCTTGTCTCTTCATCCCTGCCCTTCCCACTCTCCCAGAATCCTCCTCACGATATTACTTCCCTTTGAGGGGAAATATCGTGTCTTAGGGGAAAGGGGAGGGTATCGACTATACTCTACGCTACCTTACCTTTGTAGTGCTAGAAGGATGTGGAGCAGCGAGAACCAGAGAGAAGAGGGATAGGGATAAAGGTCTGGACTGGAGGTTTTCTGGGAGATATTTCTCCTCGAGATAAATCATGACCTCCAATAGCTCCAGAAATGCTAAACTGCACTAATAGCTTTGTCCGGGGCGCGCCATGCTTTTTCCTTCCACCATTAACACAAGACCGATGGAGCACGTTCTTTGACTACACAACCAACTGCAGGAGTTTGGTGATGTCTAGGTGACTTATATATTCCTCCCAGACCATTCGGCTGCCAGTATGGGATCAAGAAGTCTCGTTTGCGTCCCTTATCACTTCGGCAGCTTCGCTTCAGGGACACATTTACCATAACCAAATGGGCGGGGACTCCTAAAGGGCGCAGCCTCCTCATTGGTGCACCGCTTCTGTTCAGCATATTAGGAAGAGAGAGCCAATGGTTATGAGTCTTCAACCATCCGCTTATCGTGGAATATGTCTTAATGGCAGAGATTTCACAAATACGTAACTACTTGTCATTTATCCCAGCCACCCATGAGCTGAATCGTTTGAGAAAGAGAAGTAACTTGCCTGTACATGGGCTGGATTCCACAAGTCATTGTACAGACGGAAAAAAATCGTTTTCGTATCCCTCGATGGGAGACAAACGCATGGCGCACCCCGGGAGCCTCTAATGCATTATGGCGCTGCTTGGGAGGGGCATTGTACTTTCGCTAGTTTCTTTTGCCAGTTCCTCTCAACTAACATGTACATGAGTGAGACCTGTCAACTCGTGTGAAGTTGCGAAATGGTACAGGTTACCACTTCGGTCACAAGAGTTTACGAATCTTCACAAGATGGCCTACACAAGCCACGCTGAGTACCATTTGATGCCCCTACCAAGCCGAACTGCGCTCATTCTAGCAGTTCTAATCACCACAGTCGTTCCCAACTAATCCTCACTCGTTCTATAAAGGCACTAATTACCTTTTACGAACCCCCAATTTTCGCAATTCAGGCTGAATTTCGTAAAGCAGGGTCGTAAAAGGTAAATAGTGTCAAATCTCAATGTCAGGGTCATCAATTAGTTCTACAGTTCGGTTTTTTTATGGTCTTGTTGTGCTGTGTTAAAGGGCTAATTAAGACAGTGAACAATCGCCTTAATTCTCGTGTTTTTCAGGGTGTTGTTCCGATTCTCAACGTCGACGTCATCGCACTTATTCTAAGTCATCGTATTCTCCCATTGAGATGTTTTTCCTACTTACCGTATACCTACAACAACTCAGATACACTCCATATCCTGGGGTAAAAGGGGGCGTGGCTGCGTACTCCATTTGAACATGGCTTAGGAAGCGTTTATTTTGGAATATTCTCGTTTTTCATAACGGTTATCCTGCTTAAACATGATTTCATATTTCCCAAGGCAGTGAAATCCCGCCGAAAGCGCAATTGCCATTACGTTCAAATGAGGTACGCGGCCACGCCCCTCCCAACTCCGGGATATGTAGTGTAAACACACAAAAAGACAACTACAGACTCACACATCGCTTTATATTCGGGAGCTATCATCGCCTTTTCATATAAACTGAGTATTATTTTGTATTATTTTATACATGTGTCCATTATTTCATTATATATGATGATAATTGTTATAGAATATTTTGAAAGTTTAATAAGAAGTATTGCATACATTTTATATATGGTTATATTGACTTATATGGTTTTTTTTATTTTTTCGTCGTCGTCATGATGGTGTTTTTTTTTACTTCTTGTTGTTACGTTATTTTGATTATGCACTGAAATGTGGGTTGTTTCTTGATTGAAGCCTCCTCTTCTTCTGCGCCTCATCCTCCACTCGTCTATCGATTGTGTCCGTTCGTGTCCGTCCGTCAGTCGTCGTCGTTGGTCGTCCGACGACGACGTTCGACTTCCGATGACGACGATCCACTCACTCTACGGGGAACCACACATCGAAGGGTGGACCTCTTCCAGCTCATCTGGTGGTGGTAACCCTCTTTTGTGGGCCCTGAAGAGCCATTAGCCTTTCCTCTTCGTCCTGTCTCCTTCTTATGTTTATGTTCGTCGCTTTCATGCGAGAGATCTCAGCCCTAAACTGGTACCATGTTGCCAACCCTCAAATATCGGTAACACTTTCCCCCTAATCCAGATGCATACTACTACTACTATATACCAACGCCAAATCCATGCCTCGATCTTCGTTACGAGCTCATCAACAGAGAGCGTTGGTAACGCTATTTGTGGCACGGGGCGCTATATACTTCCTCATATAGTGGAATTCATTATACTATAAGAACATTTTATAATTCTATCTATTTATCTATCATTTACCACCAAGACACATTTACTTACTATTGTACTTCTACTTCTATAATTCCTCGAAATGAAACAGAGTAACTAAGTAACGTGTGCACTTGTATATGTATATGAAGTCCCATTGAGATGAGAGATTGAATAATCCAATCTAAAAGAGAGTTGTATCCTTGTTTTCTCGGAGCAATATTGCCATTTACTCGAAGCAGATATGATAATGATGATAATGCACTAACTAACATCAGATGCACGTACGTATACTTATACACACACCACACCACACACAGACATTCATTTACATTCTTGTCGTCAAATAAATATTCCATCCATCGGTTTCTCACTCGATCGTACAACGATGCCTATTCAGAGAACACAGGCGGTTAGAATCTCATAGTCAGAAGGGTTAGAAAGCAGGATGGCCGATGTTAAGGGCACGATTAGATGTGAAGTTGCTCTTCTACCTCCAACAAGTAATTTGGTCCACGTTTCGCAACGCAAAAACTAGTCACCTGGACAAGCTTATAAAGTTAGGAAAATAGGCGTTATACAGTGCCATCGAAAATTGCGCGTGAAATCAAACGTCTCGGCTCAGTTAATGCACACAATCGGTCGTACCGTAGGCTTGTTGTTGCCCTGGTTTAAAGGCAGTTGACACGATATTCTGGTAATTGGCCTGAAATGCTAGCACGGCGCCATATAGTGGGGAAAATGGCGAAAAAACGATGGTCAAAAACCTGCGAAGTAAAGCCTTCGTTCTCAATGACTCGTAAAGCAATTCCGGACGAGTTTTCCGTGGACATCTTGCCAATAACCACTACGGTGGGTACGGCTGCATGTATGTACTCGTATGTCCATGCAGCACCGCAGGCGCTTCATACCAATTCCTTCGTATCATATTTACTTAACAAATTAAAGCAATCTCAAGCAATTAGGCTATGGTCGTCATTTGTGGGCGGGCGGTGCTGGGGGCAGTTTGGGTAGGTGTGATTGTGGCTTGATAGGGTCCTTATAAGGGTACCTCCGAAAGGCACTACGCAGTACCTGACACAGGAATTCCCTCCTGCCACACATATTAATGCTACTAGTCTTAGGGACTTATCGTGCCAACTGAAATTTAAGGGCATGATCCACGAATTAGAGTGAAGTCTACTCTTGCTACCTCCAACAAGTAATTTGAGTCTTACGTTTAAAAACTAGTCACCTGGACAAGTTCAATACAGGCTATTGGTTTGGGATTTTGGTCGAGTTCGTACGACCTCCCCCTATGTGCCGGGGGGGGTGGGCTTGAGTTGGATACGGACCGCATCACTTCCGGCCCTCTGTCCCGTCGAGCGGGAGCGGGGGGGGTTAGGGGGGGGTTAGGGTAAATGCATAGGCTACATAATTACGCATGAAACAGGAAAATCACGAAAAGTCAACCACCACTCCCACCACTCCTAGAAAGGCCAGAAATTAAATACGACCCCCCCCCCCTCCCAACAATGAACAAGTACGACCCTCCCTCTTTTGCAACGTCGAGAAGCGAGAAAAACAACTGTCAAAAACCAAGTTTTCTCAGGCCCTTACACGACCTCCCCCTCTACTTGTCGACCAAATACGACTCCCATTGTGGCGAGAATTCCCCAACAACGATGCTGGCTTATAGAATTTAGACCGTAGGCCGTTATTGCAGTGCCCTGAAAATGCACGGAAAATCAAACTTTTCTCGGCCTAAGTCACTGCACACAATCGCTTACCGCTCTAGCCGGTTGTTGCCCTGAGTTTAGAAGTCTGTTCTGTTGAGTTGTGCCGCCTTTTTCTGAAATTGTTGGTGCACGTTTCATCATTAGCACCCGCGGCTCCTGACGAGTGCATATCTTGTGGCCCTCTCGTGCTCCCACGTAACTAGCTTCAATGCCGAAGTTTGGGATATTGCATCCATCAATTTCCTGAACTTGTTTACTTAATGAGACCAGGGCCACCATACTGTCGCATCCTTCATCGGCCCGCCCGTCTATTATACGACACTGCCTCTCAACGCTGGCCTAATGCCGTTTGGGAAAGCCGCTGATTTAGCGCTGCCAAGCTTCATTTTTTAAACCTTCGTAGGGCTGAAACTTGTATATAGGGTAATCTAACATCCTGTTCACAAATATGACATTCATTCCTGGCGCTGGCGCTAATGGAGGACACTACGATTATCTTCTGGGTTCAGCTTTAGCAGAGGGCAGATAATCGTAGTGTTCTCCATTAGCCAGCGCCAAGAATGAATGTCATAGTCGTAATCAGGATGTTAGATTACCTCTATATACAAGTTTTCAGCGGATTTGGTGATTTAGGCACTTTAAAATGAGCTCGCAGCCGAAAGTCAGCGCGTCCAAACGGCATTAGCCTTCACCGCTCTACCCACCTATAATGAAAGACGACACACCAAGTAACGTAGGCGGACATTGTTGTCCATAAAAAAATCATCTGGGATCATATCGCCCACAGTACTACTGTCCGGTGATCTCATCCGACGAACGCCTTTTGCTCATACCCTACTTGTCACAGATGTGCTCGTTAGGGGCACTATTTGGGACATCAACGACGATTTTTTTTCTCTCCACCCTCGCGTTTTTTTGCATATAAGCGTCTTATTTGAGCCTCAATACCCAGAATATCTGATCGCTGCTTTTGAATCTCTCGGCCACTTGAGCATGTGCAATATCACCTTGCACTAAGCATCATAGAGCTGACTGAATGAAGTCAATAAAAGAAGGAAATAGTTTTATGGTTACGGAAAAACGTGGTAAGACAAACAGGACATGACGTGGCCGTAGTCAGCACGCCTCCACTCGGCACCCCCAAACTTCCGTTACCCATTACCCCGTTACTCCAAGACAAACCTGATATAGTGAAGGGATGCTAATGTAGATTATCATGATTTACTGGCAACGATTAATGAGAAAACTGGAAAAGTAAACTATCACACTTGGTCGTCGGTCGGTGAACTGAAAAATCTTCCCGATAAACCAGGCTTTCCACCCTCACACGGTACAATGCTCCTTGTGTGCCACTCACGATCAGGGCATGTCGCACCCTTACGACTCCCTCGCTGGAGACCCTTACTGCGGATCTCCAGCGAGGGAGTCGTAATTTGTGTCGACATGCCCTGATCGTGAGTGGCACACAAGGAGCATTGTACCGTGTGAGGGTGGAAAGCCTGGTTTATCGGGAAGATTTTTCAGTTCACCGACCG
>MU912647.1:0-19758 GCA_036418165.1 Cooperia oncophora
TTTTCCAACCATTCCGCCGAAAAACTGCCATCGAGCGCAGAGGGGACTGCAATCAGTTGCTCATCCAAATATGAGAAACAAGCGCGCCCTATCGTAGGTACGCCTCATTGACTTCGTCTGTCTACTCGTTTTCCTATCGTCTCCCATTTTTTTCAGCCTTCCGGGCATTTCTCTAACCTAATTATGGTTTTACGAAATTCTTGGAGCACGCCGGAGTTTTTATCTGTTCGTGTGTGTTCAGTGTATCCTATCCCGTACCACATTTTTGACTGGTCATCTTAAACCGGCTCCACGTAACACCGAACATCCGGGCAGATAGACAGAACGATGTAATAATCATCCCGTTCAGGAGTGCCCGAGACTTCGGCTTTATGTTGGGCAAATGGGGCGATTGCACCCTGGTCTCAGTATTATCGTGTCACCTCTATATTACACTTACGCGGGGTCTGGGACTATGACAAGCAGCGATGGCCTCCTTGTATTTGTACTAGGAAATTTGTTCCAAGAACAGACAGTATACACCGACAGCCACGATAGTGTGGGAATCCTTCGCTATGATGATCATCCACTTGCGCCCACGTAACTCTTCATGGTAGAACTCGGGCGGCTTCTCATCTGCATTCATACAAAATTGACGATTGTGAGTTTCGGCTCGAGGTCCAAGACCACCCATATTTCATCTAGGGCCGGGGTGCGTTTTCACAGTCGTGAATGACATCTCATGCTGAGAACATTACTGCTAGAGGCATAGAATCGGTACTGCGTTCGTGCTTCTACAAGAAAATTAGGTACCCATGCGCACACCCTCTTGACCATCCTCAATTTATAACATAACTCGGGCAGCAGTTGCAGCAGGGATGTCAGTCTCGCGGGCAAGCTCGACAAGGGTCCAGGCTCTGTGATCAGACATTCAGCGCTTGACTTCATCCACCCTTTTTTCTTGTGCAGGATGAACATTATGGGACCATCCACGACAACAAATTTTTTCCTTTCTTCCTTCTTCGGGCTCCTGAACCAAACCTTCCACCTTGTATTTCGAGAACACCATTACACACAACTACTGGTCCGGCGCAGGTCAAATTTGAGCAGCGCACTTCCTCTTATGACGCCTGATTTGAAAATCCGGCACTGATTTTCACCAATAAGGCTTCTTTTCAATTTCTCGAGAACTTCTTTGTGGGTAGGCTAGCCAAAATTCACAGATATATAGCGAAGGTACTAGCCTTCGAATGGTATAGTAGCCTCTGCTCTATCCCCTTTGCTTTTCTGCCATTCCTCTATATGTCTCGGCACTTTTGAATGTGATGACCTAATAGAAGTGACTGCTGCCTACCGGGAGGTTGCGTTCCATTACACTACCGGGACCAATCTCACTCACTCAAATTAATGGCATTTTCTGCCATAGCCTTACAGCACTCGCAGATACCCATATCTCAGCATTCTTGATATGATTCTCGAAGCGCCCACAGCGGCCTCAGAGGCTATGGCACGACAACTTGGTACCCGGTCTAAATGCTAGCGGGTGCTATATAGTCGGAAAATGGCGAAAAAACGAAGTGAAACGGTCGAAAACTGCGAAGAAAAGCCTTCGTTCTTGGAAGGCAATTTTGGACGAGTTTCCCGCAGGCATCGTGCCAATAAGCGCTGCGGTAGATAAGGGTGCTCGTGTGTACTCATATATCCACGCAGCACCGCATATCAGTCCCTTCGCTTCAATCTGTACCTTCAAGTGAAGCGATAGGAGCATAAGGATCGGCCCCACTTGTGGGCGGACGGGAGCGGTGGGCGTTTAGGTCGGTATGTTGCAGCTTTATAGGGCGCTGTAAGGGCTTTTACTTCAGAAAAGGCGCTGAATTCAGTCCTGCCAGGTGTTTTAGTCCTACACGTCTTGGGGACTTGTCCTGCCAACTGCCTTTGAAAGAAGTGATTCCGTCAAAAAGTCAAGTTGATGTATGTCTTATCGCTTGTCCTGCTCGATTGCTTTCTCGCCCATCGCTTTCTCGCCCATTTTTTGTCTCCCACTTAACCCTTGGAAAGCCTGGTTTCAGGCGTTTTTCGACTCTTTCACATGTTTTTTTTATTCACAAGCGTTTCATCTGGCAGGTTTTCTATCCCAATCCAAGCCAACAAACTTGTCGCTGGCTAGTCTATCAGGTCATTCCATTCAAGGGCGTGGAGACACATAGAGGAGTAGCAGGAAAATAAAGCGGGTAAATTTGGGCCCAGAAGAAGTCTCGCGATTACCACCCGGCCAGCAGGTCTGCTCCGCCGCTAATTTATCCGTCATGGAATCATAGCGCGGCCGCAAGCGTTTCCGAGTCGTTACGTATCTAATCCTTCTCGTCACAGCAAACAATGAAAGCCGGAAAGGGGAGGGAGGTCATATCACGATCCTTTCCCGAAAGCAGGAGGAGGGGGGGGGACGTACTGGCACCGAAATTTTACACTTCACGATGCTGTACCCTGTTTCTAACTGCTTTCTGATGGGCGGCTACTAACCCTTTGCATTTCGAATAGTGAGAACAAGGTGATAAAAGAACAGAGCTGGTAGAGATGACATCAACAAATGAGACCTTCCTAGAAGTTTGGATTCCATATAGGGTCTGGGACTCGGGAAGGTTTTCTCCGCTTTATTTTTTGAAGGTAGAATTTGCGATTACCCAGACGTTCGCTGGTATAGGATGGGAGATAGAAGTGTACGTGCCGATCCACTCGCTTGTGAATAAAAAAGCGAAGGGAAGTGGCGAAAACGAGATTCCCCTGGGACAAACGATAGACAAAAAATCTCGTGGTTGTCAGACGAGAGGCCGGAGAAGAGCGGTGGGAGAGCATACAAACGAGACATACGAACGATAAGATATCTATCAACAGAGGCGGAGTTTCTGCCTTTTTGGCGGAGTCACTTGTACAACCGTGTGCCTTACCCGCCACTCCCTCGCAACTTTTTGCCGCGAAAAGGGTACAAAGTTGCTCGTTGCGGCTAACTCGCTCTAAATTACCCTCCTCACGCTATATTTTCTACTTCTACACCTGGTCGCGGAACGAACTGAAGATAGCGGCTACGTGTGCTGCCCAGCGAAACAACTGTCACATTGTTTTGTGTCACTCAAAGGCACAAATAGTATAGTCCCGAAATGAAAATACTCCACCATCAAATGATGTACATGTCACACCTACCGTATCTCAGGGATCAGGAGTATAGCAATCGACAACGAGTGAGGACCTTACAAGGGAGGTCGTTCAGGTCATGGTGTGCATGATACAGGGGCCTTCGCAAAGACCGTACAGATGGAGATCATTTTTGCTAAACGTTATTGCACATGCCAAGAAAGGGTAAAAAGAATTCGACAAAAAAGTGCGATTTAGACCACCTCACTCAGCTCCGTTCTAGCTGTAGGGCTGTGAGTGTTTAGCTTGAGGTGTCCTTCAAAAGGCACGAAAAACAAGGAGTAAGGTGAAAATCCAGGTACGCACTTGGCATGTGATAAGCTACATTGAAGCTTCTTCCTCATCCTGCATGATTTTTCAACGGCTCCCGCATCTCACCGGTCGCACTGGATGAATGTTGGTGGATAGCGTGACGGACTCTCAACCCGAGGTGGTTTGTCGATCGGGTCCCCGTAGGTACATCATTTAGAGGCATAAAACCATTGTGAGCCTGCGCGTAGGGGCTACCTAGCGCCATGCTGGCCCCAAATGGCCTCCGCGCCAAGAACAAGTGTCAGAATCGTGATCGGAGTCATCAGTTACTTCTGTATACCAGGTTTCGGCAGAATTTCTTTCTGAAGTCTAGGTGTTATGGTGACTGAACATGTGCACTAGTGGCCATCATTCTCCTCTGCTAGTCATCATCCAACCTCGCTATCTGGAACTTTCTCTTCCCATTACTTTCCCGTTACATAAGTCAAAAATAAGGGAGGACAGTATATACTGCACAACATGCACCAGAAAGTCGAAGAAAAGCAAGCTTATTTTTTCCCGGCAGAGGGTAACGAAATCTTAGAGTTACATAAAAGCCTAGAAAGTAAATGTTGAAAATGGGTCAGGATGCTCGTTTAGGTGTTCTGCAGCTGAAATGCCATTCTCTTGAGACGCACTGGAATTTGGAATGGAAATTTTATGATTTCTGGTCCCGCCTCTGGCCTACACGGCTATGGAATTTGAGAGTTGGGTGCCGCTACCATTCAAATGGTCGATCCATTAAGAGCAGAAGAGCTCAATAGTTTTTTTTTTCGTTGATCACAATTCCCCCCACAAATCCTATCCGCAGCCTCATCGTGGCGTGGGGTGAACGGTTTTGGACTGTTCAAAAACGTACCAATGCGGAGGGTGCCACGTCAGAGCCTGGCGAGCTACGCGTGGTTAATTTTCTTCTCGCCGAAAACAGTAACAACTATGGGCCTCATTCCCCTGAAGCTGAGAGAAGGATACCACCGACAGGGGCCGACGCCGTGTGGCTGGAAACCGCCGGGGGACGAGCTGCACAAAAATCACAGGGCCAACGGAGATTTGAGTCGGGCCCAGGACGGTAAGAGATCGATTCTGTACTTTCAAGCGCAACAGGACCGCTTGCATCGGAAGCTCACATCGAAGATCTGATGTTGCAAGCCAGGAAGATCAAGTACGACGTCATCGGACTGACCGAGACGAGGAGGCATCGCCCGCTACACGCCGTATACGAGACTGGAGAAGAAACTTGTTCCCTCGAACACGCCTGCGACAGGTCGAGAGCCGCGTTGGCGGGTGGTGGGCCCCGTCGTCAACACGCACTTTGGGCCAATGGGGGACAGCCGGGGCCTCTTTTGCGGGGCGTGGGTGCGGGTCGGATTCGACGAGAAGCTCTCGACAGGGACCCGAGTGTCGGACGTTTGCGAAGTTGCGAAGATGTGGTTCAACATCCAGGTAGTTGCGTGTTGAGCAATCTTCGTCGCCTACGCACAACATCAAAGCTAGTGAGGGGGATCGACGAGAGGTGGAGCCGTTGCGGGAGAGCGTGTCTCTTGGATTGAGGGTGAGAGTTGAGGGGTCGAGGAAGGGAGAAGCGACCAGGGTCTGCCGAAGTGCAGTCGTCTGGTATGTTGGAGGACGTGAGAGAGGTGCGGACCAAGAAGAACAGCTGACTTTCATACAGTTCGACTCACGAGACTGCGAGTGAGAGTGACGAGCTTTGGGAAGGCGTGTCGCTTTGTTTATTCTAGATGTGCGACTTCACGGGAGGGTTGAGCGAGTGCCAGTGAGTGAAACTGTGGAGGCTGACACTGGCGAGTTTCAGAGAGCCCTACTGGGCGGCTCGAGCTGGACATTGCGGTGATCTTGCCTGGGGTGATGCCGATTTCCAGTAACGAGATCGGTGACAAACGAGTCATCTGCAATCGAAGGTTTTGCCTGACCGATGTCGCTGTTGTCCCTAAGTTCTACACGGGATCCGACCATCGCCTCCTTCGCGCAAGATTCCGCTTTTCGATGCGAGGAGAGAGAGCCGCAAAGTTCAAGAAGCGAAGCCCAAAGACCTTCATCAACTGGGATCACTTCACTTCTCTCGCTGCGGCTGCTGAGGTTATCTTTGTCGATGCGGACGAGGACATCGAGCGAGGAATACGAACGGCTTGTTGGGCAACATCTTCACAGGGACGGCGGCCGAAAGGAGTGCAGATGTGTCGAGAGATTACCGTAAGAGCGTCTATCTTGAAACTCTCGAGCTGATTGCCCAAGCTGGGAGGCGAGTCCGAGGTGCCGCAGTCAATTAGCGCACCGTCTAGCTGGGCTCTAAGTGTCTATGCAGACGGACGATAAAGAAGACGTCTCGGAAGGGAGAGACAGACGGCAGTAGTTGAGTGGAAGCGGTCGCAACGAGGCTTGGGAAGAAGGCATTATGGCGCAACGGCCGATTTTCGGTTGTCGCTCCAACTGTGAGAGAGCACCAAGAGATGACTGCGCCGTCGACGGCTCGCGAGTAACAATACCGCAGTCCAGGGGCAGAGGTGCAATGATGAAGGCCATCGCGCGCGGGGACTCTCTAGCGTGTGCGGATTTCATCTTCGACAGCCTACGTCCTGCAACCATACGCTTGCGCACGCAGGATTGGATATGTCGTGTTCCTTGTGCCAGTTCTCGCTTCGTAAAGTGCGTACGCGATCGCCATCTCGGCGGTTGGAGGAATCGTACGGCACCCCCGGTCCCCTGACAGGATCAGACCGTAACATCTGAATGAATCTTCCGCCATCTTATATGTCTCCGTCAATAACTCTGCGCTCGAACCAGCTTTCACTGCGCTCCCCTGTCGGAAATGCAGGTACTCCCTCGTGGAATACCAGCAAGATGTGGGTGTTCTGTACTAAGAAGGGAGTACTGTACGACATTGGAATTATCGCCCAGGGATGCGTGCCTGCTGTCTGTGAGTGCCTACAAACTCTTTCATTATCCTTAACAGGTGAATTGGAAGAAACTACTAGACGAAGGATCAGCATGTCGGAGGAGGCAGGGGTTTCGAAGAGGATCTTGAGTCACGAGTCGATTCACATTCCGATCTACGTGTACGAAGAGCTCATCGAAGGTATCTGGCGAGAGTACAGAGAGTGCCGCGTATGGTCTCAACGTTGTTTCGTTCTGAAAGGCCTTCGACTCCGTTGAGACAGAAGCGGTTATCGAAGCCCTGGGCAACCAGGGTATTCCTACTCAGTACATCAGGATTCTTCGTGAGCTCTACAGCAACTTCACGACCAAGATTTCACCATTCTACAAGGAGATCATCATTGATGTGAAGAGAGGGGTCCGACAGGGCGACACCATCTCGCCCAAGCTCTTCAGCGCCTCTCTCGAGAACGTCATGCGTCAACTGGAATGGGAAGACATGGGAGTGAAGATCGACGGTCGGCAACTACACCATCTCCGCTTTGCTGACGACATCGTTTTGATAGACTGCCAAACTGCGAGCAAGCGGAACGAATGCTGGCTGAATTCGACTGCGCGTGTGGAAGAATCGGTCTACGGCTGAACCTAACGAAGACGATGTTCATGAGAAACGGATTGGTATCTGATGCCCCATTCACGCTCAACGGAACGACCATCTCTGAATGCTCTAGCTATGTGTACCTAGGTCGTGAAATCAATATGATGAATGACCTAGCTCCAGAGCTGAGCAGGAGGAAGCGAGCGGCTTGGGGAGCCTTCAAGAACATCGAGGGAGTAGCGAAGAAGACGAAGAACACCAAGCTCCGTGCCCACGTAATCCTTCGATTCCCGCCGCGTCTCTTTCCTGCCTGACGTACCCTTCAGAGACTTGGGACTTTCCAACTGGATAAGGCAGGATGAGCAGGCGGTCGGCTGGGTATTACAACGCCGCTAGGTCATCGAAAGGGCGCATGCTCGGATTTCCCGCTTACAAATGCGCAGTGAGAGAGGGAATCCGGAGCTCCGCACTCCGTCAACGATCGAGGATCAGAGACGCCACCGCATTTGCCAAGGTTTCGAAGATCAGGTGGGCCGGACACGTCATGCGTTTCGAGGACGACCGCTGGACCAGAGCAGTCACCGACTGGATTCCACGGGATGTCAAGCGAACGCTGGCGCACCGCCATATCGCGAATTGGTCAGGACATCTTCGTGAAAGCTCTGAACGAACGGTATGAAGTTCATCGTGTACCCTCGAGCTGAGAGAGTTCATTGGGCAACTCTTGCACGTTGCAGGGACGAATGGAGACGTTACTGGCGCCCGCTCGAGGAACTCGATGATCAACGGGAGCACCCAGATGGATAACAGAGTGATCACAATTCTGACACATATTTTCGGTCGCTGTCTTTTGCGCCATCTTTGTAATATCTTTTTCCTTTTCCATCACGACATAAACCGGGTGTGAAATAATAAACAACATAGACAAAAAATATCAAACTACATTTGAAGCAGGGTGTAACTGGAAAAACACGCAGGCCGCCCTAGGAGCCTTTTTGGGGAGTGGAGAAAGCAGTTTTTATCGAATAATGTACGCGAAAACTGTTTTCTTTGACCGTATGCACAATTTCCTTAGGCAACAATGCGCCTTGTCCGCTTTGTGTTTATGCTCTTGATGTTCTTGTTGCCTTATTGCGACTGAAAATACCCTGTGCATGTAATGATGCAACATAGTACACAAAAAATTTTACCAACAACATTTAGTGTTCTTGAAAGAAATCGATTTTGTAAAAAAAAGTTCATTCAGGTGACTACGCCATCCGAATCAGCTTCCTCAGAAATACTTTTTTCAAAAGTAAAATGGGAGAAAATTTCGAGTGAACTGGCAAAAATGTCATTACAGAAACCACATAAGAAAATACTCGTAGTATAAGTTGTGTATTGCTTGCATTATTTTTTGTTCATAAATTTTGGTACAAACCTTCTCCGTGAGATTCTAATCAAGCTTAATAATACAAAAAGCAACTCTGTCCATCGAAAATTGCTCAATCATTTTGTCTTAAGTTGGAAATGTATAAGAAAATGTCAAAAGACAGATAGGAGGTTCCCCGAACTGGCCAACGGGAGGTCTCAGAGTTGATCGCCTCCGACAAGCGAGACTCGGCAGCACGCTGCGTGATTCGACAAATGGAAATTTTGGCGAAGCGCCGTCGCCCCGAACGGTTGAAATCGCCATTTCTTGTTGGATTTTTTTAGTCGTTTCAATAATGTTTAGCGAAACTGAACCCCATTGGTGTGGCCCATGCATGAACCCCTACATCATGCAACAAACCGTTTCCGAAAAGCTCACCATGACCTGAACGATCTCCCTTGTTGGCATTGTAACGGTTTTGGAAAAAATTTTTGTACCAGGCTGAAAAAGACATGATGTAGGAAAGGAATGTTAAATAGGCCGTAGCGAGTCAAAACAATCTGAGGCTCGCTCACGCCTGTTTGGCTCGAACTCTTCACGCTCGCTCCCCTAGTGCCCTAATTTCACTTGCAAACAAAATTATTTTTGGAAAGCTCATCATCAAAAATCCCGAATTCTCGCTATTTTCCACTACAATGTTATTCTATTATTATTATTATTATTCTTTTGATTGTGCATTGCACACACATTATTCTTTGTGCTACTCGGCATAATGTTTGCATAGTTTATGTATGCAATGAGTTTTTTGTTGTACTTCGAACTAACGGAGCCTGTTCCTTTGTCTCAATCGCTTTTTGCTATTTTTACCCAAACCATTTCCACGTTGCATGAAAAGCTATAGTGTGAAATCCAGGAAATCTTGTTCTGGGGAACGGTCCTCAATCAGGTATAGAAGTTGAGAATACAGGGGGGAGGGCAAAAAATACTTCTTTCTTCCTCGACTTTCAAAGCGATATAAGCTACAAAATTCTGATTGGACATTTCCACCACCATATTCAACAGCACATTGTACACGATCACGATCTGCACAACAGCCTTCTGGACGAGCATCGAGAGATCCGCCGCGCAACGTGATTCTGTGCCTAAGTTCAGCGAGATCGTTGATTTTGCCGCCACTGTGGACCACCCTGTTCAGCTTCGCCCGAACGCGGTAGCGGGTCTAGGTCAGGTGACACACTCAGATACCTTCTTCAGGTACTAAACCCCTTCGATTCCAAGTAGGCAAGAATTTTTCGATTCCGTGTGGTGTTCTGCTTCTGTTCTGCTTCCTCCCCTGCGCTCAGCCGGATCTGAGCATGTGCAAGGGAAGGAAGCAGAGGGGGGTCCCACTGGAACACTGGGGCGTTTGTTCCAAGGTATGATATAGGTTATGGCACAGGATATGTGGGTGACAAGAACTGCTAGCTGCTGATAAGACCTGATAAGGGGAGTGACGGCGGGTGAATGGAAGTAATAACAGCTGATAGAGAACTTGCAGTTGTTGTTCAATCAAATGCTGGAGCCTCTACACCACGAAATTATGGAGTTTTAGTGATAGCGACATTGATGACGGGTGACAATAATTTTATCAATTGATAAGAAAAGATAAGGGGACATTCTCACGACATCTGTGACCACTACACTGCCAAGTAAACAAGCCTCTCAGTAGCCGAACTTTTCCTCCAGCCAACACTCGAAATCACTCCAGCCATCACTAGAAAATGAACTCATCCCACTATCCTACTATGTATAATGTTGAAGTCGTGGAGCGGGGGGAAGTATGTACTTCGCGTGAAACAGGAAGTTTTGAAAAATCAAAAACCTGAATATTGGAGCACACTTATGCGTTCAGTGACTATTTGACTATTTTTTGCTTTTCAACTTTTAATCACTGATGAGAACGAATAATGAAGTAGTCTGTAAGATATTCAACGAACGCAGCCCAAATATTGGCATCTGCAGTCATTCATGCAACCTTAGCAGGTGGATTGCATGTTAATGGCAAGTTAATCGCTCATCGTTGGCGTTGTGATGCAGGTAATAAAAACGGAATCCGTTCATCTATTGTGCAACTCATATGGATATTGCGTTCATAGCCGACTGTACTTCCTATACAGGGTGACCAAAAAGTTCTGGCAATTTCGTGTTTGTGCGTTTTTGAATGGCCATTATGGTCTGTTTTCTCTCCGATGGGTTATTTGTATTCCGCAAGCCATTTCGAACTACCGTACGAGTCATCTATCCAATCACTTTCGATTTCTCCTCGCACTGTCTCGAAAAAATCAAAAAGTTGCAGTTGTTGAAACCCATCTTCTGGTCGGTGCTTGTTGCTTGAAGAATGTGCTCGCCACCGACGAGAAAAATTTTCGATCACAACTACCGGAATTGTTGTCTGCTCCTCAGAAAAGGTCAACAGAAGGCAACGGCTGTGAAATCCGTCGGACGCAGACTCTTTCCAGCCTCAGTCACGGTCTGAGGCGGGATCTGTGCCACCGGAAAGACCTCTCATTTCTTCATCGAGCGCATCGTAAAGATTAATGCTGTCTACTCCCAACAACGCGTTCTCCGCGATGTACTGAAGCCATGGGTGTCGTAGCACTTCGGCCCGGATGGACACGTGCTTCAGCAAGACTGGGAGCCAGCACATCCTGCCCGCTTGTGAAGAGCTGCTTCCCCGATTTTGGGGCAAGGACGTTTGGCCTCCCAACTAGCATGGTCCGAACCCCATGGATTATTCCATCTGGGTCGAAAAATCTCAGGAATTCGATGCGCAACGGTTTACCACCTGAAAGTGGTTGCTGCGTGTTTGGGACCAAACTACAGCAGAAGAATGCGCGACCATTGTCGGACACTTTGGAAAACGACTACGTAAATGTGTTGAGGCTGAAGGAGGCATTTTTGAACACTTGTTGGAACTTTGTTGTATACGGTCATTAGTACTGATTAGATGAAGACTCCCAGACGTTTAGTTGGCTGATTTCCTTTTCGAACGGTATTTTTTATGACTAACCGAAGTATGTTGACCAACCACAACGAAAATTGCCAGAAACTTTCTTGGTCACCACGGCCTTGTATATCTCTACTGTATAGAATGGTGTGTTATGTGCCGAAACAACACGCACCTTCTCGATATTCAAGGGTGGACTGAGGAATGCAGGATCATCGCTAGCGTTGCTCTGTCTATTGGATTTGACCACTTCTGGACGCAGACATTGAGCAGATCAGGGCATCATAATTAAACACATTCCAGTTCCCGTTATGATGCATGCGCCTGGCGAAGCCGGGCTTAAGGAAAGAGGAGAGCTCGGCGTTAGGCGGGCGCTCCGACTGGTAGTACGCATAAAATTGGGAAATCACGAAAAGTCAACCAACCGAACTCCCCACCGGCCCCCCCCTCCACCCCACCCAACCTCCCCCCCCCGCCCCGCCCCGCCCCCCCCCACGCAAGCGCCAACAATCACCACGCTCCCCCCAACACACCACACAACCCACCAGCCCCCCCTCCCCTCAAGCCCTCACACACCCACCCAACCCTCGTAACGAACACGAGCGTAAACAATATCAAATAGCTAACAGTGCGTGCGAGCTGGAGTCATTTCATTCGAAAGTAGGCAACGTATAGGCTCGCCACCAGCACAATGTGACGGGCGTTAACTCAACCCCCTGAAGGCGCAGCCAAACCTAACCTCTAAAAGGTTGACTGCACCTAGGTGACACGCCTCTCCGCAGTCTCGGTCAGTGGAAACTCTTCGAGAGCAATGTGCGAAATGCGTCGGACCGAGAATGCGATCGACCGCTCGTGGGCGATTATTTCGCTATTCTTACATACTGGAGGGGCTTTTTGGCGGATACTGTGTTTGTTAACGAACGCTGGACTCCTTGAGTGAACTATGCCCATAATCCTCACAGGATCTTTCAAGAAAAAAGGTCGCCAATTTGGGGAATGAACGAACCAGCTGTTTTGTGGTGATTTTCTACCCGTGCCTAATTCTTCTTCTAATTAGCCAAAAGCAGATGGGAATGGAAAAAAAAAGATTTCACTCAGTTGTTGTTGGGGTTTCACGGCGATGTTGCAGGTTACTGGCACGACAATGATGGTCACAGTGTACTCAATTTCAGAATATGGGTGACGTCCCGCTTGATTTCATTCAGTAACACACGTCTTGTTTCTACTGTTGGCTAATGTGAAAACCGCATGGTGCAATGAGATTATGAAAAAAAGGTTATGCATTCTGACTAGAGTACGTAATCGTACCCAGCCTTGTTGAGCGAACTTAGCAGCCTCTAGCTACCACTTACTTTGGTCCCTACTGCATTCTTCAGAAGGCAAAAATTTTGAAAATCAAAGTCTACTCGCAAGGGAGGCCCACCTCTTGTTTTCGTCCTATTCGCCGTAGTTCTACAGCAGCGGAACCGAAAAGTTGTGCGAAAAGTGGGCATAGTTTTGATGGTGATCTCCTTGCAGACTGGAGCTGTCGTTTAGTGAGGGAGACCTTGGGGAAAATCTGTCTGAGTGGCGCGACGACTGTTTCATCCAGCCTGTGCTGTGTTACCGGGAATATGGAACGCATCGAAGAAACTAATGAGCCGAATGCGCATGGTTAATTTCAAAAGCGCTGGCCGCACACCTAGTAATCTCCCGCTTCTTTTCACTTCAAACTTCTTTTATGTAGCCACTTCTCTTGCTCATCTGCCCAATGTGAGCTGACATACGGTTAGTCGATTCTTCATTATGTTCATTCCAGCACGAAAAAGCACCCTATCATTCCGCGAAAATTATACAAATGCAATAAAGGACTTATGTTCTCTTTTGTGGACCTCCGGATCCCAGTCAGTTCCAGGTTATTTTCTTTTCACCGAGCAATTTCAAAAAACCGCCCAGCAACTGAAAAACTTTTTTGTAGCTCCATTCGCACGATTTCAGTAGAAGCCTTGGAGTCATGTGCCTAGTTCCGTCGTCATGTGCTCAGTTGTAAGGCAGCCATCTTTTCTGCGATTTTCAAAAACAATTAACCCAGTCACCTACCTTGAATCCTGGCTCCCTGCCATAGATCTGAGCAGAATGGCCTTAACAGCGTTCGGCCACCAGTGCTTTACTTCTCCGCCATCAGATCCGGCCACCGTAACAGTGCTGGAAGTAGTCGGAGGACGGAAAACTCACCCATGCGCGTAATGCGGCGCGTATTCTTCCCGGCGCCGCAGCAGACCGAGCGAAAGCGCAATGGGACCGGCGTCTCTGACGTCTATCCTTCTAAATCCCAGCCCCTTTAAGTGAAGCACAATAACGGACGAAAGTAGCAGAGAGGCAAAGAATCGAACAGATAGTGACTGCATATATGGAGTTCAGTCGTAGTCATCACAAAATATCTCGGGTACTCCACCACGAATTACTTCAGTGAATGGCAGAACTGGCGGCATAGTTCCCTTCGATTGTGAAAACGACGCAAGCAGCTTTTACACGAAAGTTCAAGCTGAGGTTTGGCAAATTGCCAACAGTTGGTTGTGACCTTATAACGCTATAACGTCACGTCCCATTCGAAGGGAATCATTCTGCCAGTTCCGCTGTTAATAATACGCTCTGATTCTCGACTTTTCTGTATTCTCTGCTCACCATTACCACTAACTCACCTGAGCGTTCACTATTTGTTCAATCCTCTTTTCTCTCCTCCTCCTTCCACATAATGGGGCATAAGGGGCTTCTGATTGAAGCACAGTGGCGGAGGCGCAAGCGATCACCCTTCGCCCGCCCGTCGCCGCGGTGCCGTGAAGAAACCGCGCCGCATACGCGCACGGGTGAGTTTGTACACGGAGCCAAGGGTAGTGATGACAAGGTTACCGTCTGCCTGCGCCACGGGCAGCTGGGCTCCTAGCCATAACCAAACGCGCTAATCATCTGCGCTCGCCCCTTCTAGTTGTTTTCTATGGCTGAGCACGTATCTCGGTGCGGTGCCTTGGTATAGGCGCAAGTGCTGCACATTGAGGGACACGAGCGAAACATGGAGACGGCACTCGTTCACCACTAACCTACTGCCCGGCAATTCTGAACGGAGGAAACGGCACGTTAGTCCTCCAGCTACGAACCCGCAGCTACGGACCGCACATGCAGGAACTTTCCCAGGAGGTAATTGTGCAGCTTGTCTCTAATAGGTTGCTCCCAGTTACATACTCTGAGAATTCCGTTCGCGCCAGGAACTAAAAACATGATCATAACAGTGGAGATAAGCCAAAGACGCATTGCTGAAACTTAGTTAGTTTTATTGTTAATAATATAATATAGATATATTGAGGAAACATAATGTTAGAAAAACACTACTATCCTACCGGGATTATCAGTGGCGACCGTGATATGACGCGATTGAAGCCACTTTCCACCTTCAAATGACGTGAAGCCGCCTTTCTCGAACTTAGGCTACATCGTGATGCGTGAATTGGTGGTGTCAGTAGGACTTTCCCTACCCCCGAAAGTTTCTTTCTGATAGGACTTTTCCCCATTCAAGGCACCATCTATTTAATTTCTTACTTCGCACCTAATTTCAGAGCTTTCCAAAAAATTTCTCCATTCATTCTGCCAAAAACTGCCGTCGAGCGGAAAGGAGAGTCTACAGACAATTACAAACAAATATGTGATATCAGTCGGCGCGCCTTTTTCTGGGATAGAGCACGACTTCGCCGGGCAGGCGCGTCCACCGCGCTTACCTTTTTCTACACATTTCAATACCCGCTCAGTATCCAGCTTTTCTTTCATCTGAACTGATGATCAACATTATTTCACCAATAGCATCATATAGTGTAATCCACTGCGGACGGTTGGGCGTGTCAGCGCGGCTGCGTTTGGCGCGGTGCCAAACTCGTTCTCCACCAGTTGTTGAAGCGGGCAAGTGACAATACTGTATCATATCCTTCGTATTACTCGTTTTCTACCCTTTTTGTCGCATGCGTGTTTCAACAGGAAGGCAGAGAACGGCTCAGACGGGGTGACACACTCATACTGGCTGACACGCCCAAAAGTCCGCAGCGAACTTGAGTGTACCTGCTATTTTCAACACTATTACGGTGCATGAAATGGTGGAAAGGAGCGTTGATCAAGTGGACAGATGAGAGGAAAGCCGGGTATTAGTCCAGCATTTGACCTACGAATGCAGTAGGCGCGACGGAGCCACGCCTCGCAAGGCCGGGCTGTATCACAGAGGAGGCCTGGAGTGCTCTGGAACCGCTTGAGGAATTTCTAACACTGGCTCCGCTCTCCTCAACGCACGCTCCGCCCACAACGTATGCCTCGCGCTTCTCAACTGATAACCCCTCGCTGATCTTAAACTACTTTTTCCCGGTGTCTGGAGTGCTCTGGAACCGTTTTGCGAATTTTTTAAATTTGGCTCCACCCACCTCGGGGCACGCCCCGCCCACAACGTATGCCTCGCGCTTCTCAACTATGACCCCTCGATGATCTTAAACTACTTTTTCCCGGTGTCTGGAGTGCTCTGGAAGCGTTTTGCGAATTTTTTAAATTTGGCTCCACCCACCTCGGGCACGCTCCGCCCACAACGGGAGTGCCTCGCACATTCCTGCATGTGATCACTTGGGGGCCATAATCCACTTTTTGCGCCATCTGTAGTGCTTTAGACCAAAATACGGTACCTCTTAGCTTTGTTGTTTTGTTGGTTTTTATACTGGTACCTCGTGTTCAAATGCACGCCCCGCCCACTGTGGGCGGGCCTCAGCATGCCGCAAACATGGTGGACTCTTGCCAGATGTTCATCTTCGTCATGGAGTTTTCTGCGATCTCTAAACATTTTCGGGAACCGAGTTACCTACCTTTATGGAAAGCGCCGCCCATCTCAAGCACGCCCCGCCCATTTCGGGTGTGTTTCCTCCATTTGCTCCGCCAACCCAATGCTAGCCTTATTCTACTTTTTCCCATCTCCGGGCTTGCTTTGTAGCCAAGTTATAGCTTTTTTCAGTGACACGGGAAGCACCGCCCATCTCAAGAACGCCCCGCCCATCTCGGGTGTGTCTCCTCTATTTGGTCGGTCAGCCCTTTGTTAACTTTACTGCACTGTTCCCTCACCTGGGGACTGCTCTGGAACCGAGTTATGACTTTTTCAGTGACATCGCTAACTTTCGACGCACGCCCCGCCCACTGTGGGCGGGGCTTACCATGGGTCATGGGTGCTATTTAGGTTTTGTCCCATGCTCTACCCATCCCCACCATGACCCGACCCCTCCATGTTCTTCTTCAGGTGCTGCGAATTTCGTGACACACACGGACACAGCCTATTATAGAGTAGGACAAGGGCCGCCCCTTACAAGTATTTCTTGTTATTTTTTACCAGTCCTGGCTTCAATGCAACCGATTAGCGAATTTTGAAGTTGTTGCAGCGAGCGCTCTTTCGCGAAACAGAAGAATCTTCCCAAAGGCAAATACAACCACCATTCACCAATTATGACTCCTTACATCAGAGACCAAGAGTGACCCCTTGTGATTCTCCTAACAATGCTGTACCTTGCTCACGCCGGATAGGCTAGACGCTACTACGGCATAGCACCGCCCACCACCCCGTCCTGGACCCAGCGTTCATTTCTAACTGCTGCCTGATGACGGGGCCGTTCCGTCACCAACTCTTTGTCTTGGGACCCTGCTCCTATCTTCGTTGGTGCGACTCATGTAGCCTACATGTGCTCAGTACATTTCGTCCTATGCCCAGCTCCCCTCTTCAAGCTTGGCACGGTCTCTCCAAATGACCATTGGAGCAAAGTCAATTTTATGACGACCACATGGAGCCGACACGCATAGCAGAGCTCTGAGTGAGTAGCCGGCACACACAACATACCCCTTCCATGTCATGTGAATACAGGAGGGAGGCAAGAAAATAGGCCCCTTTTCTTCATTGACTTTCGAGGCGCTATAAGTTACACTTTATCGAATTCTGATCGGACAGTTTCATCAAAGAGCATATTAAATACTATCATGACACGCCGCCACAGCCTTCTCTGTTTGGTCGGTCAGCCATTTGTTAACTTCACTGCGCTGTTCCCTTATCTCGGAACTGCTCTGGAACCGAGTTATGATTTTTTTTCAGTGACATCGCTAACTTTCGACGCACGCCCCGCCCCTATGAGCGGGGCTATTGTGCTTTGGGCTACTTGGCTAACGTTTGCATTTTAATTTATGAATTCAATGGCTTTTGTTATGTTGTAAGCTACCCACGCTTGTTCCTTCGCTTTGTAATCGCTTTCTGCTATTACCGTTTAAATCATGTTCAATTTGCATGGCAAGCGATACTGTAAAATGTACTGTTATTTCCGCTATGAAAGCTCGATTCGGATCTCTATTTTGCTGTGTTCTCCTCCTTCTCTTCATTCTTCTGTCTTCTTCTGCTTCTTCTTTCTTCTTCTTTCTCATCTTCTTTTCTCTTCTTGCTTCTCTTCTTCTTCTTCTATTCTGTCTTTCTTCTTTTCTTTCTATCTTCTTTCTCTTCTTTTCTTTTCTTCTTCTCTTCTCTTCTATTCTTCTTCTTCTTTTTTTCTTTCTTCTTCTTCTTCTTTCTTCTTCTTTCATCTTCTTCTTTCTTCTTTCTTCTTCTTCTTCTTTCTTCTTCTTCTTCTTTTCTTCTTCTTCTTTCTTCTTCTTCTTCTTCTTCTTCTTCTTCTTCTTCTTCTTCTTCTTCTTCTTCTTCTTCTTCTTCTTCTTCTTCTTCTTCTTCTTCTTCTTCTTTTTCTTCTTCTTCTTCTTCTTCTTCTTCTTCTTCTTCTTCTTTGTTTCTCCTATCTTTCTTTCTTTTTCTTTCTTCTTCTTACTTCTTCTTCTTCTTCTTCTTCTTCTTCTTCTTCTTCTTCTTCTTCTTCTTCTTCTTCTTCTTCTTCTTCTTCTTCTTCTTCTTCTTCTTCTTCTTCTTCTTCTTCTTCTTCTTCTTCTTCTTCTTCTTCTTCTTCTTCTTCTTCTTCTTCTTCTTCTTCTTCTTCTTCTTCTTCTTCTTCTTCTTCTTCTTCTTCTTCTTCTTCTTCTTCTTCTTCTGCAATATGGATAAGGATTGAAGAAAAGCTCCTTCAAAGTCTTTATTCAACTACCCTGACGCCAGCAGATGCCAGAATAATGGAGTTGAATAACGGACGATGCCCTCAATTACCGGACATTCTTCCACGACGCTAATGCTTCAAAGCGGGAGCCCACAGTTTTGATGACGAAATGAGGATTTAACTGTGAACTCAGGCTGAGGTAGCTGCCAGTTGCCTCCAGTGCTCAACTGTTATGTGGCCGAGAAAACCCGAGCTCGAGTCAAGATCGAGATGATATACCACTTTGCGTCGCGCCTCCCTGCATTGTGGCATCCATGAGGTGCTCAAAAACTGGCAAGAACCCCGCAGTAACATTGCTGTACAATTTTGATCTTACACGCCTCTCTATAAAAAGAAAGCCAATTTGAAAAATGTGACAGAACTTTCCCGCCAACCTAATGTAAAGTTCCAACTTCTGACGTTGAGTGCATAAATATTAAGGTGAAGCACTGAGCTCCTGTCTCTGACATTGTTTATTAGGAGCATTAGTTTCTGGTTGCTTAGAAATCAGTTTGCCATGGAGGCCAAGAGCGACATGGTGACGGCGTTGGAGACAACCAGAGGCGCAGTGCAGAAAATGTTTCAGAGTTTTTTCCGAATCACAAGGAAAAGCACACCAACCTGCCATATGGAGTGTGCGCTCCTAAAAAGGTGTTTTTACGCTGATATTAGGTCTGATATCTAAATCTGCCTAGCGATTCTTTGAGGGGAGTTGCACACCCTTTTTGCTGCTGTGCCTAACCATTGCGGTGCGTCCCCTGTCCACACTTTGCTCTTGTGAACACCTTATGAGAGATTTACACTTACAAGGAAAGGATGGTTGGTCGAAGTGGCCATTCGAAATGAGACGTATACTGCCCGATGGGCCCTTGGACGCTGATTACAAATCTGCCCTCCATATCTGCTAAACGATTTCCTGGACAAAGTTATGCAGGATTTTTGACCAGGTCACACCCATTTCCAGCATGTATATGAGGTGCTCCAAATTGCCCAAATTGGCTGGAATCTGAAACTAGAGGTGCTTCAGTGCCCTGGAAATCAACACTGCAGTTATATTTCGTGAAAACGTCTTGTACGCATTCTGGAGGGGCAGGGTGTGCAGGAACCTGCAACGTCCTTGGCAAGCGTTTTTACGCCGAACGAGTGTGATATTCGTGCTCTGGGGCTCAAATTAGCCCTAGAGACAAGTTTTCAACCAAATTTGAGATTTCGACCTATTTTCGATACAGTGGGGTAACCATAGGCAGCCAATTCCTAAAGGTTGCTGGCACTATCGCCGATTCAAATCTCTGTGAGCAGTGGAGGTTCCTCGCTAAATCTTAGTCCTTGTTGGTCCTGATAACAACCACGACATCCACTTCTGGCT
>MU912647.1:19922-42191 GCA_036418165.1 Cooperia oncophora
CAGAAGACCATTTCTATTTCCACATCTTTCGGTCGTCTGGTTACAAAAATAACACTTCCAGAAACTCGTTTTTCTACAGGACCTCCTTTTGGCTCAACAAGCTACCCATTAATGTTATTCAACAAGAGAATAAGTTGCTTTTCAAGAGAGCCCTCACAAAAATAGACTATGAATTTACTGGATGTTAGTGACTTCTAGCGAAAGTGCTTCTGTAAGAATAGTAGTTAACGTATTTACCAAGTGGGCTCAACTTGACAGAATCGGAAGAATTACACTTTTTTTTGCACTACTTTGCCTACACAGGTGCACAAGTTTGCCTACATCTTCTCTCTCTTCTATCATCTCTTACCCATATCCCACACCTTGGTCCACAGCGCACATGCTTATAATGTTGCCATTGTTCCTGCCTTACAGGATCGTCTCGGAGAATTTGTTCGTGTGCCTTGCCTTAAGCACTAAATGGCGCTCACGCTTATTATTACTTATTATAGGAGCTATGATTGCAAGTGACCTGGTTTCGTCTAGCATCAACTGGTCCAGGGTCCTACGCCTGAGATTCGTATTTAGATCAAAGAGGTATCTACTTGGGCCCGCCTCGGAATAGCCCTGGCTAGTTGCGTTGCTCGGGCTGATCCTTCTTCTTATATATCTAAACTAGTCCCACCGCCTTAGTTGCTTACTGGAGAAATTTGTCATTCTATAGTATAAAGGCATACGCTTTCAGTTCATTAATTATGAACTCGCTAATAATGTATAGCATTCTCTCTTCCTCTAACGCAAGACCACATGGTATATCAAATTCACCTCATTGTATTGCCAGGTGTAGATTGGTGAAAGGTGTTGAATACATGACCGGTTTTTCTGCCAAAGTTCTACTTTTATGACTTCCTTTTATTGCTTCCTTCCTCATTTAGGAGGTATATTTAACGGTTATGTTTCTCTTCTGTGTCGGTCTCATTCGACTTTGATTTGGTGTGCTACCAAAAGTCGTGTTTTTTGCTGGTTTCGCTTTTCGTGGTTCGACGAAGGCTTACATAGTTTATGCACTTCGTAGGTTTACTTTTTTTTGAAACGTATGCCGAACACTTGGAAAGCAGTTTCACGTACAGTTCGACCATCAGGGCCCTACACCTTCTACTCATGTGAATGAATTTTGCAAGGAATTTCATTTCGACTGTAGCGAAAGCAATCGAAAGGACAGTGTTCAAATTGACTTCTAGATTACGTTCATACTTTGCGGCAGCTGATCCAGCGATCATAGAGTCCTCCAGGTTTCGAGCGTTGGGCAGCGTCAGCGACTAAGAAACCGCATGGCGCAAAATAGAGCAGGTGCTTTTTTTGCAATCTTTCGCTCGTTTCGGGATAACGATCGCACTGTACCACGGGGTCCGAGTTCCTTCCACTGGGTCTGATAGAGCAAGGCCGCGCAAAACATTTTTCCAGTTATCGAACGTAGCTGAACAAGAGCCTCTTGGCTGATATCGTGAGAGAGGCGTAAGGAGAACTATTACAGATGTCAATGTCCTGCGTTACACAGACATTCACCGAAGGTAGTCAATGCTCTCGATTCAAGTGCCCAAAGCAGATATGAAGCAGTTTTGGCCTCTACGTGGGCGAGCTATTTGAGAATTTATTATTATTGAATTATTTTTATCTCAGAATTCATTCACAGGGCCAAATAAGGGGCAGAGAGGGGTCTTTATTCATGAATTGGGCTAGACTTTTTACCGACTTTCCCTTGGGCACACTTGGTCACCTGCAGGAGTTGTGAATGCCTCCTGAACAGGACTCTCATATCCGCTTGGCCCAGAATCGCTCCAACGCGGGACACGCAGCAACATCATATGCTTTTTTGAAGCCTGGCGCGTGTAGCGCGAACTCCTGATTGCTTCGTGCCAATCGAAGTGATGGGGTAGATAGAGAAACAAGGTCAGACAAGACAGTACTCTGATAGCCTGCGATGGTCCTCACTTCACGGCACGCCACATCCCTCGCTAAGCTCACTTTGGCGCTGGCGCCTGTGGCGCGGGTGCTCGGCAGCTTTCAGATAACCAGATGTGACGTAATAGTCTCGTTCAGGAAGTCGACATACCCTTGGAGACAAGTTTTTACCAAATTCGGTGATTTAGGACATTTTGGCCCCTGTTGCTGTGGTGCGGTCGCCAGACGGTATCAGCCTCAACAGATGTGACATACGTGTTTGGAAGGACGAACTACCTACCCATGGAGAGAAACTTTCAGCTGAAGCTGCCTCTGCAAGCTTGTCGATACTAATTTTGGCTAATCGTGGTTGTAACATTTCATTGATGATCAGTCAGTAACTAGACACAGTCCCATTAAATTCAGTTTGATGTCATAGCGCTGGCATTCTCTATCGTTCTTTTTCCGCGTGCCTCATGTTCTTTTCCTGACTGATGACCTTTCGTTTACACTCGATTTATGCCTATTTCCGCGTATCTCAGCAACTTCTCCCTGAACTGAGGTCACATCGCAGTTGAGCGGGAGGTTCTTCTCCCTAGTGAGGTCGCGTCGCAATTCCTCAATGACGCCCTGAACCCCAGGTGCAAGGGGTGTATAGAGGTGGGGCAATGTGCCGAAATAGACTGGTTGCGCTCTAATGACTCATAACAATTTTCGTTCGCTTATGAGCTATCTTCACCCTCTTTCGCGCCACATCTCTTTCTTAATGCTGCTTAGGTAACTAGAAGCGGCTATACAGAGAGAAGTACTGAGTTCTGATACATTCTACTTCGAAGCGACTTTAAGTTCATGATGAGTGCTCAGTTCATAAGGATATCGGTTATCAGTGCAATACAGAATAATCCTTCCTGGCACCCAGGCTATGGTTGGAATGACCTTCCGTTTTGGTTCACCCTTCCATCAGTGTAATCAGATTTGGACATGTTAATTTCCTTCGCATTTAGCTCTTATGTGCTGTGATTCTCAGGAAGCCCTGCAGCTTGCATTTTGTTACAAAGGGGCCTTTCAAGTCATGGCGACCACTTTCAAAACAGTCTGAAGCCTTTTGTAGAGGTACATGTAAGTACATGCATGAAAGGTAACTATCATACATTTCTGATTCACACCGAGGGATTTGAAAACTGTGTGCTGATGCATCAGAATTGCTTTCTCAGATTTGCTCTTTTATAGTAGCTTTCGATGTTTCTCAAGTTACTCAAACACAAACCCTTTTCCTTCATTATACTCGACGATGTGCGCTAGATTTGATGTCTCCACTGGGCATAGTGAAATGAGTAATGGCAAAGTCGCACCTTCGCTACTCCTCTCTGGTCGTTATAAATGATGAAGGTCATTCCTCAACAAAGTCAGAATGCCGGTTCCAACTCGCAAATGAAATGTTAGAATATAGTAGAGCTTGAGGACTGCAAGTGATGTATGGGAAAGGCATCAACATCAAGCAGGCAAACGATAAAAAAGCCTGTAATTAAAGAAACCTATGAAAATGCAAGAGGCTATGTGGAAAGGTAGTGCGGTCCGGAGTGGACAACCCTGTGCCAGTTTCGCGGCGGAAAGTTGTACGGTAAAGGGATTAAGGCGCAAAGTTGCTTCAGTGGTACATCCCTTTTCCAGTGACTCCGCCTCCAAAGTCGGCCTTCCAGCCAAAAGTAATGCTCCCGGGCAAGTATCGTGGATGCATTCAATGTCTCTTGTAGAGTCATAAGGGTTCATTACTGGGAATCAGCCGACGGGAATCGTCCCAGCGCGCGGTCTTTTCGGTCTTTTACCTCTACAGTTGTTTGAGGCTAGAGGAGGCCTGACGAATTGTTTCCAACGTCCCCGTTGGCATTTTCCCCTCACAGACAGTCTATTGACGGATTTTCTTCACTATTTCTGCAACATCACCTAGGCTTTGTATCGCGGACCGTGCCTCTAAGCGATGACCTCAAAAATGGTAGGATTGATTTCGAAATGACTCCTTTGGAGGAGGTTACATGTTTGCCCTGCAAGGAAGCTGCGCCTTATTCAGAAAGTCGTTCCACTATAGAAATGGAAGAGCACAGAATGCAGTCTACAATTCAGCATAAACTAGCTTCATCGGCTGTAAACTTCTCTAGCAAAGCTTGGTTCGAAGTGTTGGCTGAGAAAGCAATATTTCAACTTCGTTTAATTTGAATTTTCGTATCATAGGATAGTGTGACATTTGTACACGCCTATTAAATCCATTTGCACACCCTTCTGGCGTAATATTCGTGTTCACAGGTCAAAATACTCTGAGGACAAAACTTTCCAAATATACCCACGACAAAAAGTTTTGGCTAACGTCTTTCCGGGAATTTCTGAGAGCGGGGCAGCGAATGGTAGATAATGCTGCTTTGTCTCAAAAAATTATGTCTATTGAAAAACTTCAACCGGACTTCCCTGACGAAGCACCATGTCTTCTACTGAAAGCTGTTTTGAAGAGAGATATATCAGAACTCGAAAGTGCTCTCGAAATAACCACTTCTAAGTAGCTAAGCAGCATCACGAAAGAGAAGTCGGGGTGAAAGATGGTGAAAAACAGCTCAGAAGAGGAAGAAGAAGGTGATTAACTAGAACTTCTAGAGGCAATCGGTTGTCTTCTTGGCGTAGTATCAATGGAGGTCGATCGAGTGCGTCACTCAAGAAACTAATAAACATGGACGAATTGCTTGGCCCACAAAACGTGTCGCATCATCGGAGTAGTAGGTGGCAGTCCCAGCTGGTGTGCTCCAATGGCAATGCGATCTATCGGGTCGTGGTGCGAGAAATCATCGAAGAGGTGCAACCCTAAAATTTACACTGATCCAAGATAAGTGCAAAATGGGATTCTGGGTTATTACATATATGAAGTGCTGTACCTTCACCTTCTCGCTTGTCGTGCAAGATGAAGACGTTTGGACTGTCCTAGCAGAGCGCGATTCAAAATTGAAGGAGGAACACTGGGTAAGCTACAATACAACAAAATGTCTGCTGGGTTCATAAATGCCTCGGAACTTAGCTAAAAAAGACACCGCATCAACATTTCGCTTCAGGGCTACAACGAATTATTCTCATTTCTGACACTGCATTGTTGCTTGAGGAATTAATTAGCTCTCCGTTATTTTACTTTACGTCACTGTACCCTCACTTTAAATGTGATGCTTCAAAGTTCTTTATATTGAGCTGGCTCATGCAGCAGTCATCTCACTGAGTTCTGAATTTTGCAAGGGTAAATTGTTGTCTGTGAGATTTTTTTGATTTACAGTTGCTTCATGTTGGTTCATGTGGCTATGATGCATGCAATAAATGTAAATATAATATAAATATTCGTATATAGTAAGCGAAAATGCAAACATTATGCCAAGGAGCACATAGCATAATACACGTGCATGAGCGTTTTTAGAAATTGTGGGAATTCCGAGTTTTTCATGCATGCATAATGTGCTTTCCTGAAAATATCGTCGGTCTTTGTAAAATCAGAGTGGTAATATGGTGGTATAAAAGTGGACGAGCCATCCGAACAGGTGTTAAGAGGAAGTTTTTAACGGTCCAGTTGACATGCCACACCTTTTCATCGGCCGAAAAAAATCTTCTTTGATCCATCACAATGCAAAAGTTCGTTTTTTCGACGATCTCTACTTGCTAGCAGTATTCAGTTGACATTGAATGGTTAGCAGGGCACAGCATTAGTTGGGAATTTTGGTCGAGCCCGTACGACCCCCCCCCTTTTTTTGTCAGTTTGTTTTTTTTGAGCTCGAGCGGGCATACCTATATGACGGCTCCAAGTTGTAAAGGCATAAAGTGATACCACTCAAAGTTTGGAGGAATACCTGTCAACTTTTGTGAAGCAATGAATACGAGGATGTGAAATAGCGAATGCTGATCCTCCCCCCCCCCACCCTACAAAGCCTAAGGTCGCATTCATGCTTGACAACTTGGAAGAAAAGACGAAACTGCGGACAGTACAACGTATATGTATCGATTTAAGAAAGAAGCGGAATTGGGAGAAATACAGAAATTCCGAAATGGCGAACAACGTCTTGATACGGATTAATCGCTTGGTTCACCAGTGGGAGAGAATATTATTAGAAAACAAAAAAGAAACAAAATAATAAAAAATAAATAAAAAGGACACAGGAACAGCCGCAATCAGCTGGAAAACGGCCGAGGAATCGATTGGAAGGGATTCTGGGCAGGACCAACGCCGCAAGGTGGTTGCAAGGTGGTTGGAATAGGGCTGTTTTTCCAGGAAAACAACTTGTCTTTGAAGGGCCACAACTTCCTCAAAGGCGGACCTGTGGGAAAGAAGAAAAAGCACTCGTATAGAAAAAGTTTCAAGCTTCCGAAAAGTACTGAAGTGTTCATGTTCACAACCCCCCTCTCCCCCCCTCTTCCAGCGGTCAAATACGACCCCCCCCCTCCCTGTTGGGAAATTTCCCACAATGTTGTGCATTGATGGTTAAGGGGCACAGGTGGCCGGACTGACCCTTGACCTTTCCTGCTTCCTCACCAGGAAAGGTCAAGGGTCGGTCCGGCCATTTGCACTAGTTCACACCGCTGTAAGCGTCTTGAAACGTTGAACTCATATCCATCTTCAAAATTTGCGGAGCTGTTCTTGAATGGAGTAATCGAACTCATACTAAGTTTTTCATCTTGAAGGCTCGCTGGTGTCGAAGTGTTGGCTCCTGTAGCGCGCAACACAACGATTTTCGCATAAACGGGCTTGATACTCGTGCTCAGAGGGTGAAATCATTCATTCATCCAAGTATTTTATTTCAGCTGCCTTATTCAGTAGTCATCTCGATCCCGAGAGTTTTGAATTGTGCAAAGGTAAAATTGTTGTCAGTTGAAGCGATTAAAAGTGAAGGAGGAACAGTGGGTAAGCTACAGTACCACAAAATGCCTGCTGAATTCATAAATGCCTGGGAACCTAAGTCAGCTAAAAAGATACTGCATCAACATCTGGACCGAGGGCTACTACTACGGATATTCCTCATTTCTGGCACTGCATTGATACTTAAGGAGTTGGTTAGCCGTTACACTATTTTGCAGTTTCTCGGAGTTCATCATTTGAGCTGGCTCATGCAGCAGTCATTCCACTGAATTCTGAATTTAGCAAGGGTGAGTTGTTGTGAGTTGGATTTTTTTGATTTACAGTCACTTCAAGTTGGTTCATGTGCCTTGGGTAAATGCAATAATTATAAATGTATGTAAATGAAAATGCAAACATTATGCCAAAGAGCACAAAGCACAGTATACGTGCATCAAAAAATTTAGAAACTGTGGGAATTTTTCATGCATGCATAGTATGCTTTTCTGAAAATAGCGTCGGTCTGATTGTAAAATCAGTATGGTAAGACGGTGGCATAAAAGTGGACGAGCCATCCGAACAGGTGTTAGGAGGCTGATTTCAACAGTGCAGTGGTGATACCACAACTTTTCATGGGTCAAGAAATCTTTATTTTTTCATCAGTCTCTACTTGCAAGCAGTATTCACTTTACATCGGGTAGTTAAGGGGCATACGCTGGCTAATCTCTCACCAGGAAAGGTCAACGGGCCAGTCCGGCCGTTTGCAATAATTTTCACACCGCTGAAAGCGTCCTGAGACGTTAAACTCATTTCCATCTTCGAAATTTGCGAACTACCCTTTCAATGGAGCTGTGAGGGTTCTACAAATTTTCCATCTCATAGGCGCGCTGGCATCGAAGAGTTGGCTCATGGTTTTCGTGTTCAGAGGATCAAATCACCTCCAGGGATTGCAATCAGCACAATCTGAGATCCTGAGTCAACTTCGAAAAAGTGGGGTGGGGTTGCTCATGGGTGAATAGCAGTCACTGATGATTCTATACCTAGCCTATCACCGATGACTTTTGACTCTTCTTCAAGCTGTATTACCTCATTGACCATCCCTTTTCATATGAAACAGTATTTGGCTCACGTATTGGCATCACATTCCGGGAAGGAATTCCACCATATGAATAGTCATCGACTGTAGGTGAGCTCCAGTTCGCACGCTGTTCGACTTTAAAATACGTCCACATTTCTCGCAATTGATTTGAAATCTCGAGTTTGGATGAAACTTTCCCCACGTGCAACTTGACCTGCAACGATCATGAATATCACAATAAGTCAGTGCACAAGCATAAATTAGGCCCACAAGCATGGGCGAGCAGGGATTCAAGAAGCTCTTTTGACCATGTCACAGAAGAATGCAAAATTTGCTCGGGCGCCTCTCGCCCGCAGATATAGCTCGGCTCGGTTGGTGGAGCTACGTCTGAATGAGGACCTCTCCGTCGTGGACACAAAGTGCATCTTTGCATGGCTTGGAAAAACTGGTTCATTAATAAATCGTGGTAAAGCAAGTAGTTATAGGCGATGAGGCGCTGTCAGAATGGTGAGTTTTATGGTTCGTTGAACCATGAAACTTAATTCCTGATGTCTCACGACCAAAAGCGGTGAGTAATCGGACTCAAATAAGCATAACAAGATGGTAGGTAACTTGTTCACCCAGCAGGTAAAAGAGGAATCTCCTTGGACATGCGCGAGACACCACCTCCTACTGATTTATAGATGTTCGAGTTCTCGCTTGTTATATCATCACCATGGCAGCTCTTCTCTCTTATCACCTGGCTCTCACAATTTCAGAATCGAAGAGTTAGTAACAGATCTGCCCCGCCATCAGGTGGCGGGTAGAAGTGAACGGGGAGTGTATACTGAAGCGGTGGGCGGTGCACTGTTCACGAACGCCCAGTAATGCCACCTTTTATTTTGTGATATCAAAGTGTTTTACGCTCTGTCATTGTGGATAGGACTACCGTGTTTGAGTATGCCACAGCATCATTGTGGGAATCTCACCAACTGGTTGGACTCGATCACTGAGTAAAAGGGTCCCAATTTTCAAATGGGGGCGGGGCTATACCTTCTTTGGGAAGATTTTCGTGCTTCGCCAAGAATTTTTCTGTATGTCGACTTTTTCCGATTATTTTATTTCCGTGCAAAGGAAAGAGTCGCAAACGCTTGAAACCAGGCTTTCCGTGTGCTAAACGAGGGACAAAAAAATCGATGTGTTCACAGCAAGAGGCCGGACAAAAGCGTGAGAGAGCACGCAATCGAGTAAGGCGAACAAGAAGGTATCTGTCAATGTAGCTTTTTGATGGAGACACTTGTCGCCACGTATGACTCTCGATGCTTCGGCATCGTAACAGTAGAAACATTATTCAGCTTGAACTTGACACGAGGTTGGCAATATGTAGGGGCGGCCAACGTTTTGAGACTATCGTTTTATTTCGGAGCCCTACAGGATTGTCAGATAAGCGACCGACACTAGTGAAGACTTCGGGCTAATCGTGCTCCAGCGTGGAGACAATTACACTGCATTATACAACCTTGTGCCTTGCCGCCGCTACCTTACAACTTTCTGACGCGAAACTTATACAGGACCCTTTGCTGCACTTTCTACTATTGTCACCTTCAACTCAGATAGTCGCAGGTAATCGTGTGCCGTGTTTTTATGGTAACTGTATGGCTTTGACTCTCTGTCTATCTGTCCGGAAGTTCGGTGTTACACAGAGAGCCGGTGTAAGATGTCGAATCAAAAGTGTGATGGTAACGGATAGGATATGCGCACACATGAGAAATATGAAGACCCCAGCAGCGCTTGAGAAATTCAAAAAATCTCACTCAGGTTACAGAAACGCCCGAAGAGCTAAAAAAATGGTAGTCAATAGAAAATCAGGAGGAGGACGAAGTGAGGGAGTCATACCTTCGACAAGCGGCGCTTGTTTCTCATTCTTCGAGACGTTGTTGATTGCAGTGCCCTTTGCGCTCAATGTGAGTTCTTTGGAGGAGAAACTGATTGGAGAAATTTTTTTGAAAGTTCTGAAGAGGAGTAGGAAATGAGAATTCAAGGGATTCAAGTAGATGCTAAGCTAGATTTGATGATGTCGTACCAGAGAGCAACTTCGAGAGGTGGGGGTGGATGGTGCTGACACCGCCATTTCACGCATTACGATACTGTATCCTCTATTCAAAGAAAGCGTCTTTACATAAGGTAAAAGCAGAAGGTCTCTTCAATTCTCGATAGCGTCATATCTCTGTCGGCACGGATAAAGCAGTTATGAAATAGTATTTTACTATCAATATGATTCCAAAACATGTCAATATTATATTGTAACAGTAAAAACAACTGGATCAAAAAAATTCTGGAACTATTTCAGCAATGCATCTGTGGCTTATCACCAGCATTATCGTCTTGCTCTTCTTAGCTTCTGGCATGGACGGTCGTCGCTGCGGCCGCGATGATTACAGCCGCTACTGTCCCGGCACACCTTGGCAGGTACGCAATGGGGAACGATGGGATTGAATGCAAGCAGTACCCTCATCTCCAGAACGACTCTTGCGATGTGCGAGGTGATTGGGTCCGTAGCTGCAGTAACGTGCACATCCTCCACTCAAAAGTGCCCGGCAAGGTAGAGTAGTGGTGAACAAGTACGGTCTCCATGTTTTGCCCGTGCTACCTCAATGTGCAGCGACTGCGTCGATACCAAGACTCAGCAGCGATAAGGCAGCGTTCATACTTTGCGACAGCAGCGGCGATCGCGGCGACCTCGGCAATCGCCGCGATCATCGATACGCGTCATGAGCGCGCCCAAACTCTAGTACTCGGACCGCTCTGAGCACTGCTAGGGAAAAACGGCCTAATTTTGTGCTCTCTCACTCTTTTAATTGTGATTGTCTCTGGTATGGAAGCTCATTTTGACTCAGGGAAATTTGGTTAAAACTTGATAGCTTTTCTTTTCTATTCTCTTTTTTGATTCAGGATAGAAAAGAGCAAAAGCGTAGAAGCTTCATTAGGGTAAGATTCCTTAGTGTTTTTTTTCATTCTTCGAGCTTATACATGAATTATAAAGTTTCCTCCTCCTTGATGTTGCATAGAAGATTAGTGTTTCGATTCCTAGGTGGGTTTCATTCTATTTCTTTTTTTCGTTGTTTGAATTCGACTTGTAAACTATAAATGTTTGGAAGTTGGAACAGTTTAACCAACAGGAAATTTCAAGTCACTATAAAATGAAACAATGAAAACAAAGGAAACAAAAAGAAACTCACCCATTAAAAGAAGTTGCCCTTATTCCGACCTCAAAAAGGTGAGACCAACTTCCTCATATTCCAGATCCTCTTAAGTGAAAATTTCTCGCTAGTAGCCATTATTAAGAGAAAAAAGAGTCTCACAGGTGGATTTCCTTCACCAGAGAGCGGACCAAGTAATAGCATTGGGGCGCGCTCTGTTACGCGACTTACGATCGAGGCAATCGCCGCTGCTGTCGCGAAGTATGAACGCTGCCTAACGTGCTCAGAAATAGAGAACAACCAGAAGTGGGAGAGCGCGGATGGTTAGCGCGTTTGGCTATGGCTAGGCGCCTGGCTGGAAATGCGGCAGCGGAGACTCGGTATGGAAACGGTATCTGGACATCACTACTCTACAGCCCCGTTCCCGTGCAGCAGGAAAAAGTGGCAAAATCTGCCTAGAGAGCCATTCTACTCACACACTACAAGCATTCGCGGTAGGTGATGGTACATTTTTTTCTTTGAAGGACTTCAAACAGTGGTCGGAAACCACGACCACCAACTCATCACTTGACCTCAGTGCTTCTACCTCAAAAAAACAAAACGTTGAAGGTGTGATTTTGTGAATGGAACTACAAAAATTTTTTTCAGCGATTGGGCAGGTATGCAAGAAGTGCACTCCGAATTGCAATAGGGGTAGCAGAAGTGTTTGGTGCAGCTCGTATTCCTGGATTCAATGCACTTACGAAATTTCTTGGAAAGAAAAAATAACCCAGTCACTGGCTATGAATCAAAAGTCCACAAAAGTGAACATAAGACCTCTAATGGATTTGCATAATTTCCGTGAAATGCAATAAATATCCCTTCTCGTTGATAATCTACTTGATACAGATTTTGAACACTATGCTCGGAGTGAAACAAAGCTCTCCATGAGATCTGGGGGCCTTGTATGATCATGCATACCGCCCACCGTTCTAGCTCCTGGTGCATGGGCAACAGATTGTGCTAGGTCGAAGAAATTGAAGTGAAAAGATCAATACTTTGTAGACGAACAGAGGGGTGCAGCATAAATCTGCGGATCCATGAGCTCACACCGATTTAGTTGTTCATTTCAGCGCAGCGAATTTACAGTAGATCACGTTCATGGGTGACGTCGGTGGATACTGTAGTTGTAGGCACCTGGAGTAGCGTTCCTGGAAATCTTGGTTAATCTACAAATCTGACACGCTGTACTACTATTTACATCCACAACAGACAACTGATTTTCATATAGAGAGGTCGAAAGAGGAATCGCCATCACAAAGAGATGGCCAAGTGGAGAGTGTGATGCCTCCATGCTTTTGATTTTTCTGTATACGTACAGCTTATATCACCCCGAACTGTCGGGTAGCAATCAGCGGTTCCCAACTGCGGCCTTCCCACCAGTGGCTGATTCATTCCTACATCGATCATTGCTCGTTCGCCATTGGTAGGGCAAGGCGGCTGAACGCGAGTTCGCTCGCCTTCCGCGACAAATTGCAATGTTACAAACCAAAGATAAGAGGCTCCAGAAACTCGTGACTTGCCACCTTCAGCCCGATATCTTTTCTAGGACAACACCTTACCACTGCGAGTACGGCTCTCTGTTGTCTGGAGCGCCGTGAGATGACGTCATGTGCTTCTTGCCGAGGTTGCTAGGGTGTTGGTTTTGCTGATTGCGCTCACGTTCGTGAATAATTCTGATCTGTTTCGATACCTTTTTTGGAAACATGAGCGCTTAATAAAAGGCAATCTGCAAACTAGGTTCTGCAAACATTGAGTTCATCAATGATCCAACAGCACTGGCGTAATAAATCGGTTCGGGTTACGGTTATCCCACACAGAGCTGGGCTTTCTTCCTGGCACGAGCTTTTTATGCTATTTCTTCATTGTTCGTGTTGTTCGACAACAGCAGTAACTTACGTTGCGAAGAAACGTTTCGAAAACCGAGGTATACCGACAGGGTCCGGGGTGTAACTTGCCATGAACTTCGACAAATTCGTCAGACGCGGCTCTTAACACGTTCTCGATGTTTCATGATTTTTTTCTACTGGTGAGTCACTTATTGTTAGCTACAACTTTTCGTAATTGAACACCACTACCGCTGTCTTTAACTAACCTTGCTCAGCCTTTCACTAATTTTTCGAGAATTCTAATCAAAAACCTGCATAATAAAGGTGGTGAATTATACACGGCTATCTTCGCCACTTTCCTAAAAATAAGTTTTGTATGTAATATAATGGCCTGCAGATTTGGGTGACGATAAACTACAGCGTACTGCTCGAGAACTTCAGTCCAAAGGGCTACAAAAGTGTCGTTCAACATTCTCACTGAAGTGTAAAAATATAACGTTCACGCTTCTTCAAGAAGGATACTTATTGTAAAGTTCGTAGCTAAGCTACATGTACATGATTGCCATGTGATTCTTGTTGAGTCATCGCCGAATGCATGCAGTATGTCGGAGGGTAGTGTAGAGGCTCCAGCCAGAAATTCTGAAGAGAGAGTACCCTTCACAGGTTAGCCAGTTGAGAGTCCAAATTGCCTTCTTACCATGGATGTGGCTCACAACTATCAGGCAACCAATAAAGTTCGTGCGGTTTTTTAAAATTGTCTACTTTTATGAAGTACCTGTCGGCTCGCCGGCTAACGCCGGCGCGCCTCCTTCTGATACGGCCCGGCTGCGCCGGGCGCGCGGCTATTTTCTTTCACATATTTCTAGACTCAACTGATATCCGCCTTTTGTTCTGTACTCCACTTTTTTCCGGTGTCTGAAGTACTCTTGAGCTATTTTACAGATTCTTCGTCTGACTCCGCCCACCTCGGAGCAGGCCCCGCCCACAATGTTTGTGCCCTACAATCTTCACCGGCGACCCTCTGCTGACCTTAATCCACTTTTTTCCGGTGTCTGGAGTGTTCTGGAACCGTTCTACAGAATTTTTGTCTGGCTCCGCCCACCTCGAAGCAGGCTCCGCCCCCAATTTTTGTGCCCCACAATCCTCACTGGCGACCCGCAATATGGATAAGGATTGCAGAAGAAGGCTCCTTCAAACTCTTTATTCAACCACCCTGACGCCAGCATGATAGCTGCAGATGCCAAAATAGTGGAGCTGAATAAGGACGATGCCCTCAATTATCGGACAACCTTCCACGACGCTAATGCTTCAAAGCGGGAGCCTACAGTTTTGATGACGAAGTGAGGTTTGGGTTACCTGTGAACTCAGATTGAGGGAGCTGCGGGTCGTGAAAGTGCTGGATGAAGAAGCTGCTTCCTCGGTCAATGCGTACGCAAAGCAGCTACGAGATCTAAAGCGTACCGTCTATCGGAGGGGAAAATTTATCCCCACAGTCCGCCTTCAACATGATGATGCAGCTCACTCTGTCCACAAAAATGGTCGAGGCGATCCTCACCCAATAGACTGGATGGCTCTCCCCTTGCACTGGTGTAGCACAGACATTGCTCCTTCTAACTGCGAGTTGCCTCCCGTACTCAATCGTTATGTGGACGAGAAAACCTCCATAACCCGAGTTCAAGTCAAGATTGAGATGATGTCCAACATTGCGTCGCGCCTCCCTGCATTATGATTGTACAATTTTGATCTTACACGTCTCTCTATAAAAGGAAAGCCCAGTTCAAAAAATGTGGCACTTTCCCGCCAACTCAATGTAAAGTTCCAATTTCTGACGTTGAGTGCATAAATATTAAGGTGAAGCGCTGAGCTGCCTGTCTCTGACATTGTTTATTAGGAGCATTAGTTTCTGGTTGCTTAGAAATCAGTTTGCCATGGAGGCCAAGAGCGACATGGTGACGGCGTTGGAGACAACCAGAGGCGCAGTGCAGGAAAATGTATTGAATGGTTTTTTCCGGCTCACAAGGAAAAGGACACCAACTCGCCATCATCATTCAGGATGGAATGTGTGCTCGATCTTTGGAAAAGGAGAATTACACCTCCCTTTTGCTGCTGTGCTTAACCATTGCACACGCTCGTGCGCTCCCTTCCCATACTCTGCGCTTCTGAACACCTTGTGACACATCTGCTGCTGCGGTTCGACAAAGGCTTAGATACTTTATGCACGTAGGTTTGCTTTTCTTGAAACGCATGCCCAACCAGGGTACGGCATCGTTGTGCGAAACCCATAAGACGGGGTCGTACTTGCGCTGGGGAGGTGGGGGTCGTAATCTGTTCAGTCAGCACCGGACAACGCTATGACGTTTCAGTTGATAGAAGGAGTAGAGCTATGAAAGCCGTGATGTTAAAAAAATTGAAGATTCTCATGAGTGTATTCTCGACAGATTTAAAGGCACGGTCCGCGATCAGGTATCGAAGTTGAAAATATGGCGTCAGGAGGTTAGAGTGGTCCGCGACGAACAACCTTGTACCGGTTTCGCAAAAAATTCTATGGGAGGGGCGCTGTAGCGCAATATAGGTTCAGTGGCTCCTCCTTTTTCCAGTGACTCCGCCTCCAGACTCCGCCCCTAATGACCGACTTCCAGTGAAAAATGAGATTGCAGGACGAAAAAGCATGATAATCGCCACTTGTACGATCGTAGAAATCTTATCGGTGAATCAGCCGTGCATATGAGGGCGTAGTTTTGGAGATAGAGTTGATTGGGCACGTACAAACTGGGATCGAAATGGGGTTCTATCTAGGGCAGGTGGCATGTTTTTTGTGCTTTTTTTGTTCACAGTCGAGTTACTCAACCCCTTGTCGTCTATATGGAAACCCCCTAATCCACCATCTGAGATGGCGAGTAATCGCGGGTTCTTCCTTTAAGCGCTCCGCTCCTCAGCCTTCTTTTCATGCGAAATCCCCAGAAAGGGGGACGTACTTGGCCGCAGGGGACGTGGGGAGGGTCGCAAATGCAGGGTCGGTGGCATTAAACAGCACAAAAGTGTCATTGCTAAGTTTGATGGAGCGGACGGAAAGCTGCAGATGACCCGGATGTAAGGAAGACTACAAAATAATAAAAAAAAGGTCAACCGTATTAACAGCTAGCATGATAAGGCGTAGATGACTAAATAGCACGTCTCAAACAGATTCGTGCGTATGGTCCTTTCCAAATCCTAAACACCTAAACAAACATCTGCTTGCATGGAAAAATCACCTAAATCAGAAGTTACACCTTTCCACCATCTCTGCGTAGAAGCGTAATGCACGGCGCACACTCGGACCAAATCGATCGATGATAACGAAGCTCTTCTTTCACTCATTTGAGCGGGAATATGTGTTTTGAAGGCATATTGGAGTTCTTGAATGAGTATCCTCATGATGGCACGGAAGGAGTCCAACTTTTGAGTGGCTCAGAGACTAGCGCGTTGGTAACCCATCTGAAATATCTCCTGAACTAGCGGGTCTTCAGGAAAACTGTAAAGCTTGTTGGAAAGAGAAAAGATAGGACGCTTCAAAGAGCGTTTCCGTCCTGATGAAATTGCGTTTAAAATAAGTAATACTGTGAAGCATAAAACCCGCTTCCGATTTACCCTAGCCTATCCGAAACCCATCCAAAATATTTCACGAACGGGGAATTATTCAGGTTGCAACTAGGTAGAAAACGCAACAGTAGGAACATTGCCTTTGCATGCTGCTTACCATTCTCAAAGCTCCGCATCTAAAAGAATAATAATCTCCCGAAAAGACGCCTATTCATTTTTTTACACAGTGTCGGATTTTTCTGCGTCTGGCCGCAGGGGACGTGGGGAGGGTCGCAAATGCAGGGTCGGTGAGCATCAAACAGCACAAAAGTGTCACTGCTAAGTTAGATGGAGCGATCTAGATTTAATTTTGCATCGCTTTGTTGTGTCGTGCATGTTTTCACGATTAGGAGATGAGTTCTATCAGAAGAGTAGCGTCCGGTATTTAATTTTCCCGTCACCATCCACTGATTGCACATCTGCGACTTGGCACACTGACGCTACTTCGTTTTTTTTGTATTTTGAGGCTATTTTTATCCTCAATTTTGTCTGTCAATGATCCCCACTGTTTACCATTTTAATAATGGTTCTTATTATAAGTTGCATCTCATACATGGTGGTTGCCGAACGACGACTTTTTATTTTTGAACCCTAAAACAAAATTGTTGGCAAAGTGAGGCTGTTGTTCAGCCTCATTATATGAGGCTGAACAACAGCCTCATATTGCCTACAATTTTGGAGCAAAGTCCGCACTGCAAGATTCCTGATTCCATTTTAGGAAGCCATTTCGTATGAACAAACATATGGCTGTCAGTTAGAGCAGGAGGGGTAAGGGGTGGGTCGTAACCGGACCCTCTTCGTAGGGGGGGGGGTGTCGTACTCACCCCCCCTCCCCTCCGCTCAGCAACTTTTTTGCCGACTATGTACTCATCATTCTAGTGAAAGTTTCCGCAATCTGAGCCTCGAATACTCGGCATTAAAGCGGTGAGAGGTTAGCGCAGATGGTATCGTATCAATTTTTATCGATTGATAAGATTACCTGTCACCCGTCATCAATGTCCTCATCACTAAATCTCTATGATTTGAGAGCGTGAACGCCTTGAACAGCGACGACGACTGCAACCTCCATTATCAGCCCCTATCAGTAGTTATCGCTTCTAGTCACCCACGGTTGATGTTCCCAACTCACTCTCTATATCACTTGCTGAAACGCACGCCTCGCTGATACTGTGACCTGCGCTATGAATACGATGACCTCACTATTCTAACGTCCCTTATCGAATCTTATCAGCAGCTCACAGTTCTTATTACCCACCAATAATGTTTTTGGCCCTCATCCTATATCATATCTCGAAATCAAGAGCTGACTGCTGCTGTGACCTGCGCTGTGAATATGGTAACCTTTTCCTTCTAACGCCCCTTATCGAATCTTATCAGCAGCTTACAGTTTTTGTGACCCACTAATGATGTTCTTGGACTATCCTCTATATCATATCTTAAAATCGAGAGCAGGCTGATGCTGTCACTTGCGTTATGATTATAGTGACCTTCTCCTTCTACAGCCCCTTATCGAATCTTATCAAACTGATATAACTTCCTGTCACCTACCAATAGTGTTCCCGTCACACCCCGTACATCACTTCTTGAAATCATTGTCTCACTGCTACTGGGACAGGCGCTATGAATTTCGTGACACACAGACAGACGCACACAAACATACACACACACACACACACACACACTTACAGACATACTTAGCGGATTATATAGAGTAGGATTCTAAATAGTTATACCCCGTAGTCGGTGCTATTCAGCAGTTTCGATTTCACATACCATTAAGCAAGAACTTGTCTGAAAGTTGAGCTTTATATGTTATTCGGTGCCCTGATCACGACTATGGCATTTACTTTCAGCTCTAGTGCCATTTATCTCCAATTTGGAGCCACGTCTTTCTCCCACTGGAGTCGCTATGTACACTCATTTGATGGACTTTTAGGGCTATTCTGACGCCAGATGCGTTGACGCCAAGAATAAGTGTCAAAATCGTGATCTGGACCATGCCATTACCCCGTACAGGCAAATCTCAACAGAAAAATTTTTTTTTACTCTCATGAGTTGTGAGACCATTTGGTCGGCAATGATGACCGAAGTCTCACACCTTTGAAGCGGTGATGACGTAAGATGACGGGCAGCCGTATCGCGGATTTGGTGCTCGTAAGGTCCATTCATGCTTGGAGTGGGCATGGGTGGCCGCAGAACAAGTGAAAACCATCCTGGACATTTGTCGACCCCTAGCGACTGCTCGCTCAACCAAGATGTCGTCCTCCTCTGCCAAGAGACTCATCCGATTCCCTTCACTTTTTCAAATGCACCTGGAGGAATGATAACCGTTCCGTTCTTTTTTTGAAGAAGTTTATCGTTGTCGCTAGTTTTATGTCTCCGTACCAATGAATGGGGGCTCTGGAAAAGTACGACTTCACCAAAGTGACTTTTGAGCAAAACAGCATACACAACCTCAATAGAGTCAAAAAAAATTTTTTGGTAGAAAGTTTGCGTGTGTTAGCGGCGTAATCGACGGTTACTGATCAGATTCTGACACTCACCCTTGGCGTCATGCAATCTGGCGTCACAAGTCCCTCAAAGGATGTACATAGCGACTCCACTGGGAGAGAGACGTGGCTCCAAATTGGCGATAAATGGCTGAAAGTAAATGCCATAGTCGTGATCAGGGCACTAAATAACTCATAAAGCTCAACTTTCAGACAAGTTCTTGCTTAATGGTGTGTGAAGTCAAAATCGTTGAATTGCACCGACAAATGGGGTATAACTATTTCGAATGTGCCTATAATTGGTGCGTAGCGCAAAATGGAGCAAATGCTTCTTCTTCGCAACCTTTCGCTCTTTTCGGAATAATGATCGCCTCACGTACCACGGGGCCGACGTTCCCCACTGGGTCTACTAGAGCAACAGCAAGCCGCAAAACATTTTCAGTTATCGGACGTAGGACCACAAGACCTCTTGGTTGATATCATGAGAATGGCGCGTAAGGAGAACTATTACAAATGACGATGTCCTGCATTATGCAGACATCACAGAAGATAGTCAAAGCTCTCGGTTCAGCAGTGCTCTCCTGTAAGCCAGATATCAGCGCGCTGTATTTGGTCAACGCTTGAGCGAGTTCTTAAGGAGCAGTTTTTTTTTTAAATTCATTCACAGGGCCAAATAAGGGGCAGAGAGGGCTCCTTATGGATTAATTGGCCAGAGCGGGCTACTTTGGCCAAATATTTGCCTCCAGGAGTATAAATGCCTCCTGAACATGATTATCATATCCGCTTGGCCCAAAATCGCTAACCTTCCTCTGGACAGGCAGCAACACCACATGCTTGTTTGGACCCCAGCGTTGTAGGCGCGATCCGATTTTGCTTTTGTGGCCTGGCGCAAGTGCTCTGGTAAATGAGAAATCAAAAGTGTTATTGATGAGGACAAGTTTGTGATGTCTCCTGTGCTTGCAGTGGTGGGGTAGTAGCTAGGGTAGTAAATCAATGGTCCTCACTTCACGTCGCGTCACATCCCTCGGCTAAGCTCCATTTGCGCGCGGAGGCTCGTGCGCGGGGGTGCCGCTAGCAAAGTTTCAGCTAGTTCAGGATGGGGACGTTTGATATCTTGTGGCGGGAGGGTCGCTCTGACCTCTGGAGACAAGTTTTCAGCATTGCGTGGTGCCTGAGCTTCCTGGAGCGGATGTCTGCTGCGTCCTGAGGGGGTGGAGGACGGTTTCAGAGGTGCAACATGTTCGGAAGCACGAGCCACCTTGGAGAGACTCTCAATTGAAGCTGCCCTTGCAAGCTTGCCGACACTAATTTTGACTATCGCGTTTACACTTTTCATTGATGATCAGTCGATAACTAGACACACTCCTTTTCCATTCAGTTTGGCAGCGTAGCGCTGACATTTTCTGTCAGTCTTTTTTCAACCTCATGCTCTTTTCCTTGCAACTGCAATTGAAATGAAAAATTGATCCTGATTGAACTTTTCGGTTTTCACTCGATTTATGCCTATTTCCGAGTAGCTCAACGACTTCTTCCTGAACCAAGGTCATATCGCAGTTGAGCGCGACGTTCCCTCCTTAATGAAGTTGCATCAATTCCTTAGTAATGCCCCACACCCCAGGTGCAAGGGGTGTATAGAGGTGGCGGCCAGTATGCCGACATGACCGCTTGCGTCTGCAACGGACCACTTAAAGCTGAGCTCGCATTTCAAAATTTGATGGTTTATGCGGCTCAAATACTTATAACAAGGTAGCAAGTAACCCCTCAGTAAAGAAAAATCAGAAAGAAATCATAGGAGAGGCTCTATATGGAACCCCTTGCTTAATTGAGGTTGTACGTGGTCAAGGCGAAGAGAAGGTGCGATCGCCACGAGATCTCAGTTGTTGATATCAGCTATTTTCCCATATCACCTCACTCTCATCCACTCGACGTGGAAAGAAGCAGCAGCGAAACAACCGCACCATCAGATAACCATTAGGAATGAGTGGAGGGCGGTGCCAATGATTGTAGGTTGGCCGCGAATCGGGAAGACGACGGCATCAATCGCGCTCTCCTTTCACGCGTTTTCGCGCCGCGAAAGTGGTGTAGTTGTTGCCTCAGCTGGACCTGACTACCTGCTCACGAAGGGAGAGGAAAATCTCAACTGAACGCGGACGCTGCCTTTTAACAATTTTCGTCTGCTTCTGAGCTATTTTCGCACACTTTCGCTCCGACCTCTCTTGCTTAGCTAATTAGAAGCGGTTATATCGAGAGAAGTATTGAGTTCTTATATATCCTAATTTAAAGCGGCTTTCAGTTGGTGGTGACGTCCGTTCCTCCAAGTGGTGCCACCGGGACCTGCTCGCTTTTGCGGGGCTCACTGAGCCAGACGCAGACGAACACGAATGCCACGGCGAACAGGCCTTCGTGGACGGGCCCGCCGCTTACGGACACACCCATGTCACAATCATTCATGTGTTACACTATGGCTTACGAATATCGAGTAGCTGCTACGGCGTCCAGCGGGAAGCCGACGCGCACTCGCCAACGGTTCCCACGAGCGTAGGGTTGTGTAAAATCATGCGAGGGTCCTCGATGCAAGAACGGCATTGGGGGGCAACCAGACTAGTCCAAAAGACGTGCAGTGTGTGTCAAATGCTCGTATTGCGACGCTGAACGTGGGGACGCTGACTGGACGCCCGTGCGAGTTAGCAGAAGTCCTAGAGCGTAGAAAGATTGACCTCTGTGCCGTGCAAGAAACGAGAAGGGCTGGTTGCAAGTCTCGAAGAGTCGTTGAGGGTCTTTGGCCTTTCAAAGCCGATCATTGTGGCTGGCCGAAAAACTTACAAGTTGGTTGTGGCCGGTGATCGCTGTCTCAGCGCCACTTCCGCGATTCCATCATGAGCGTAGTTCGTTTCGACGACCGTTTGATGAAGATTGTTGTCGCTATTGAACAACGGCTGTACCACTTCTTCTCCGCATATGCCCCACAAACTGGATGCTCTGAGCAGTCCAAGAACGAGTTCTGGGCTCTGCTGGACGAGAAGACGGCTGAAGTGCCACCAAAAGACGGTATCATTGTAGCCGGCGATTTAAACGGGCACGTGGGCGCTGCAAAAGACGGCTATGCTTGTCATGGCGGATTCGGCTACGGTTCACGGAACGCCGATGGTGAGCGAGTCCTTGAGTATGCAGAGTCGCATAACCTCGTCATTCTGAACACAAGATTCCGTAAACGTGATTCTCATCTTATCACGTTCTACAGCGGGAGTACCAAGACCAAATAGACTTT
>MU912648.1:6814-17124 GCA_036418165.1 Cooperia oncophora
GAAGTGGGCACAATGGCGAGGGAGGGCGGTCACTGCTGCCGTCATTGGCGGAAGGGCTGAGTGGGATGTGGCCAAACGCTCTCTCGTAGCCTTTCCACCAATGACCTTAGCAGTAACTGCCCGCCCACAACCATCGGGCCCATTGCCTTTAGTACTATCCCTTTCCAGCTTTGACACGTCCTCAACCAAACCGTGGTGTACCAGCACCATGGTTTTTCAGGTTTCGAAATTATGAAAAATTCTACGAAAAACCACAACACTCGGATGTTCAGAGAATCCGCCACGATAGTGTTGTGGAAGTTTCCTGGAGAAAAGAGAAAATCAGAATAAACTCAATTCGCTGGAATAAACTCAATTCGTGCCCAAAAATTTTCATTGCATATTCATACATGTAACTCAATCAGGCAGCCTATCAAGTGAAGTGGCATAAATGCGTGCACAAGTCGTCCAGTGCACTAACACGACGATGATTTGGACCGGTTGTAATGGCGAGGGTCTTCGTGTACAGCCCCAGTCTTCCCTTTCGGATACCTTAATTCTTGGTGTCCTGAACAAGAAATCAACCTATAGGCTGCGTTTATACTTTGCGGCAGCGTAGCGTAGCGCTTCCAGCGTACGCCAGCGGCAGTGCCGGGGAGAGGATGCATATCGATCTAGCGTTCCCAGCGTCAGCGTCACGCTAGCGTACGCTACGCTGCCGCAAAGTATAAACGCAGCCTTTCAGTTGTTGTGTGCCTTACGAGGTTGATAGGTGGAACATTTATTAATGGCCTAACGTTTCGACCCAATCGTCGTCTTCAGAGGCCAGTTGTTCCACCCTTTAAGCGGATAGGTCCGCAGCCACACCACAGAGCTGTTAGTAGAGAAATATAAACGCAGCCATATTCTGGGGGAAGCACTCTTTTGCATGGTAGCAGACGCACGCGACTGCGCGCGACATGCTGCTGAACAGCAGTAGCAACCGAGCTTGTCATAGCGTTGGAATTCTTTTGCAAAGTTCACCCTATAATTTCCACATTTTCAGTACCACTGCTTAACACCCTTCTTGTGACCAGCCATAGTTATCCCAAAAGTTTGCCGTCGAACGGGAGTGGGGAGGGTTATAAAGGGCGCGTAAAATGGGATAATCGAAAATCGGAAAATTTCCTCTCGAGGTGGAATACGGCTCTCGTTCCCCAAACAAATACGATCCTCACAATCTCTTATGGTCTCTACAACGATGATGTGCCCTCCGTAGTAAACGCACTAGCATTCGCGGTATTCCAGACGACGGTGACTTTGGCACACGGTCCAAATTTTACCCCAGGAAGTAGGTTACCTAAAATCAGGGTACAGAGTTGTAATATTTGAATGACGGTGTCAGCACGACCCCTTCCCCTCAGTTTTTTCATCTGATGCAACCCCCTTCCTCATCCAACTACGTTAGCCCAACTTCTTCCACTTTTCCCAGTTTTCCAGCTCTTTTCCAAAATAAATTACTATCGCGTTGAATGGTGGGGGAGGGGAAAATGTGTGCACTACCGAGGATGAACATGGCACCCGTGAAACGGGGGAAAAACAATTGAAACCTTTTATCTGACCGAATTCCCTCCCCCCCTCCTCCTTCCTGATGAAATTCTCCAAATGATGCTATAGCCTGCTCACAAAGATAATCAAGTCACTGTGTCATCGCACCGGGGGAGTCAAAATAATTAAAAGGCAAGTACGACAAATCCCAAAGACGTGTTAGCCTTAACGTCTACGCAAGAGTACTAGAAAGAATGCAGCTCGGATCGCTCCTGAGCAGGCTCTGTGCACACTTTCCTCGAATGAAGTACACAACCCTGTGGCGCCCCTAAAAGTACCCTATAGCGCCCTATCAAGCTGCAACATACCGACCGGACGCCCACCGCGCCCGCCCGCCCACAAATGTCCGACCGGTGCTGATGCTCGTGTCGCTTCTATGCGAACTACAAAATTTGAGAAGAAGCGAAGGGGTTGACATGAAGCGGCTGCGGTGCTGCGTAGATATACGCTCCTTATCCCTGAGACGGAGTAGGCGTGGCTTTTGAGCATGGCATAGGACGGGTTTCTCGTGGGATACTTCAATTTGAAACAACTGCTATCTTGTTCTGTGTTAGATGTAGACATGATTACGACTGCTCCAAAATGACAATATCTCACGAAAACCTGGGCCGCCGCCATTTTAAAATCAAGTACGCAGCCACGCCTACCCGATCTCAGGGATTTCGAGTATAATACATGCAGCCGTATCTACCGTAGCGGTTATTGGCACGATGCCAACGGGAAACTCGTCCGAAATTGCTTTCTGAGTCGTGTAGAACAAGGCTTTTTGCAGTTTTGAACCATTTTGCTTCGCTTTTCGCCTTTTCCCGCCTTTTTTTTCTCTTTAGCACCACTGCTACCTCCATGACCGATTACCAGTTTATCGTGCCATGTCTTGAACGCGGCGCAACCGCAGTGCTTCAAGTCGGCTAGCAAGGAAATAATCTGCTGGTTTCCGCGCAATGGCATGATTCGGGACTAAGGAAATACACTTCCAAATAAAGTGACGATGAACTCTGAAAAGCTAGAGGGGTCTGCCGATTCGAACTACCATCCGAACCTTCTCCACGCGGCGCATCAAACTGCTACGTCATCTCTTTCAAGGCAAAATATCAACGGAGAAAAAAAATGGATTCTCTATCTTGTTGGCAGCTGCAGTATTCATGAATTGTAAATATGTAAAATCATATATGAAAAGGTGATTTTCATAGTTTGCAAACGAGGAAAGTACAGTGCGAATAGAGCTCATCATTCGTTGTGTAAATCTACAGGATGAGGAGTTTTTTTGGGTGAGGAGAGTGGTTGTGCAAAGATTCCCCACAACGTGATTATGTGCCCAGATTGTAAGGGTCAAGCCAGTGTGGAGCTCCTCATTATGTGTCACGGAATGGATGTTCGAAACTAAGCGCGGCTCATTAACTAATTAGGGCCTGGGCCAGTGTTATCCTTGCTCCCTTTCATAACATCGAATGCAACGGATTCTAGCGCACGCAAGTGAACACGTACTCGCAGCAAATTCTTTCTTTTACCACTAAGAAAAAATTTGCACAATTCCAAAGTTGTTCAGTGAGTGAATTGGATTCCCTTTCTCAAATGTTAAGCACTTACGGGAACAACATGCCGAGACTTCCTCTCAGATGAAAGACACTCCCTCAAGTGATCCTCAAAATGACTTCGTGCTTTTTGGAACCCTCTACGCCTTGACGAAGATGATACCACTTTCATCCCTCAATATGGCGCGATAAGGAAGTTATAGCGATTTCCACAAGGCTCGCTAGGGCTGACACGGTAGGTGGACGAGCGTCCGGTCCCGAGCTGCTTCCGTCCCTTTAAAGTATCCTGTTTCGAAAGTCGGGACGCAACTGCGGCTGCCCCATCGATTTCCGGCAGCCATGTCCGGCACACTCGTCCAGGCCCCGCCCCCACTGCTAAAGGGAGGTCTGTGTTCAGGGTGTTCGCGAGGTTTTTTTTTCGATTTTTTTCCACGGGGGGGGGGGTTACAAATGGGCCACTGGCTTCGTGAACTGAGTACCGATTACCCGAACACTTGATCGCGGGAATTGTCTTTATAGGCATTCAGCACCATACTTTGCCACTCTGGCTAAAATGAGGGTGCTTTATGTTGGGAAAATGGCTAAAAAGCGAAGTGAGATGGTCAAAAAAAACTGCAAAGAAAGTTTTGTTCTTCACGACCCAGAAGGCGACTTCGTACGAGTTTCCCGTTGTCGTCGTGCCAATAGCCGTACGGTAGATATGGCTGATTGTATGAAGTCATATGGTGCTCATCATTGCAGACCGGTGGGGCGGGTGAGCCGCGCCGCGTGTGACTCGGCTGTGACGCGACTGTCATCGCTGCCGCGTCACAGCCGAGTCACACGCAGCGCGGCTCACCCGCCCCACCGGTCTGCAATGATGAGGACTGTATCCATGCAGCATCACAGCCGCTTCATATCAATCCCTTCGCTTCATATTTACTTCGCAAATGAAGCGATACGAGCATCGGCATCGGTCGGATATTTGTGGGCAGGGGACGTGACGGGCGCTATAAGGGTACCTTCCCCGAGAGAGGCCCCACGCAGCACCCTCGGGCGGCGAATTCCGTCCCTATTAATCTTGAACGTCTTCGGGGTTTATCGTGCCACTGGCCTTCAAAGCTTAGCGTGCTGCACGTGCACCTCATCATTGCGGACTGTCGGAGGCGGCGTGAGCAGCGCGGTTCGAGTCCGCGTTCGGCTCCCTTGCTCTACCAATGGCGATCGGGTAGAAATCGATTTAGGAAGGAAACAACCAATGATGGAAACGCCGCCGCAGCTGAGAGCCGCTGATTCCGACCCGTGCGGTGATGTTGAGTGTAAGTTCCATTAGGTTGCACGTGTAACCACTAGTCGAATTTTAGCGTGCTGTTAATATCTGAACGGATCTTCTGCGGAACCTCTCCGCGATTGTTGGGGCCTATAAATATGTACACATGACAAAGAAACATCGTAAAGAACTCGTCCGTTCGTCTCTAGCTGAGAGACTTCCGAATTTCTGAAGTCGTACAGCAGCACACAGTCGAAACTCGAGAAAGTAATACGGTAAAATCAAATTAAGAGCACATCGGATGGACTGTGCCAGGTATCTGGCACAGCGGCTATATACAGGTCCAAAACTCTGACGTGAATTTTTCTCAACGATTGGTGTATGGTTGCTACCCTTTCATGTCCCCATCGACTGGTTCGCTGCGGAGGAAGGGGCGTTATCAGTGCAGCTGAGTGTGGTGCGGCGCCAAGCCCGTTCTTCGCCTGTCGTTGAAGCGAGCAGGTGACAAGCTGTATCATATCGTTCGTATCACTCGTTTTCTACCGATTGTTGTCGCATACCCGCTTCAACAACTGGCACAGAACGGGTCCTGACGTAGCTGCTCCGTATTCGGCAGAATTGTGGCGAACGAGTGCGATAGGGTGGGGCATGTAGCAAGACTAGCCTGCAGTCACTGTCTCTTCTGACGTTGGACTTGACGGAAGAAGGATCACTATCTTCAAGAGCCTGAAATAGACAAAAAACGATGTACAATCTGCACGAGTCTGAAATACTTGAAAACACTGATTTGTTATCCCGAAAAAAAACAGTCACTGATGTCTATCACGGACAAAGATTGAACGAAAAAAAGAACTATTCGGCCCCAATACCCTAGTCAGCCCTTCTATTGTGACGGAACGCGGTTGAAGTGCATCGCTTGCGCAATTCCGTGCTCTGATGCCAAGGCCCCAACATCAACGAGGTTGACCGCGGCGCCGCGTTGATATTTGGGCTATTTTCGGAAGGTCAGTTGGTTTATTATTATTGTTTTTTGTTACTTTTGTAAGATTTCAACAGTTATTCACATGCTGTTATGTGCTCAAATTTAACATATCTAAATTCAGCACAGCATTAGCATATGAATTTAGGTTCACTGGACTCTATCGTAGTTGCAATTAAATTTACGGCCAGTACAAGTACCACACTCCAAATCGTAAGTGTTAGTTATTGATTACTGGATGTAGCTTCTGAAAATTATTGGCCGCATGAAGCCTATTGCGTGAATCCGAAGCGTTCAGGCATTTCCGGTAGAAGTTTTTAACTCCATCGTTAGTTAAATACCGGCGTATTTTTTTCAATTCCAGTAAGTTCTTGTGTGTCAGCTGGGTCGTTAGATGAGCTTCTTATTGATTGTTTGACGTTTTGGCTAGATTGTCCCCTTCCTAGATTCAAAAATGGCTCAGTTTTGAAGGGTCGCCCTCCGGAGCGACCTCCCTAGCATTTCCGGTGCGAAATTAGTAAAGGAACCAAGAGTTCCTGTGTGGATATGTGGACCCACCCGGTCCGCCACACTAGGCTGCCACACTATCCAGGGCACATCACTGATTGGAGATTTTGGTCGAGTCTGTATGACCCCCCCCCCTTTTTTTTGGGGGGTTGGTACGACCTCCGCCCACTTCTACCAATTCTCAGTTTTCCACCAACTTCCTGCTACTTTTCCAAAATTTCCCGAAAACTTCCCTACTTTTTCCCAAAAATTTTGCTGTCGAGCGAGGGAAGGGGCATATAGTACGCATGAAACAGGAAAATCACCAAAAGTCAACCACCACTTCTAAACGTAAATACGACCTCCCCTCCCACAATGATCAAGTACGACCCCCCCCCCCTTTACAACGTCCGTGAAGCGAGAAAAATCAACTATCAAAATAAATTTTTCCCAGCCCAAATACGACCCCCCCCCTCCTGGCGGCCAAATACGACCCCCTCCCATTGGGGATTCCCCAACAACGATGTGCCCTCACACAATCAAGTTCAATTTGTCTGAAAATTGTAAGCGTTACGTATCTCTAATGGGTCTTTTATAACGCGTTACAAATGTTAGAGAAGTTGAGCACGGCTTTTGTGTGCGTTGCAACGAGAAATTCAGTGGTATTTGCTGTTCTCGTGCCAATTTGAAGGCGACTATCGATTTATGTGCACGATTTTATGCTGCTTTGTTCTTCAAGCATATTGGGATTGCTGTAGGGCCTTATTCCCTTATGACTTGATTCCCACACCCGATTCTCCTCCCCTCACTAATCTCTGCCAAAATTCCCTGCTTAACATAGCACCAGTTTTGCACAAAGATTCCTTCAAAGTGTGATGCACGTGATAATTTGGTGTTCGGTCTAAAATGGTGGCAGGGGTGCTATATAATGAGTAAATCGCAGAAAAGTGGAGCGAAACCTTCGAAAACTTTTGAAAGCCTTCCTTATACAAATACGACTTAATAGGCAGTTCCGGACGAGTTTTCCGTTGGCATCGTGCCAATAACCGCTACAGTAGATACGGCTGCATGTGTGTACTCATATATCCACTGCAGCCGCTTCATATCAATCCCTTCGCTTCATATTGTACTTCGCAAATGAAGCAATGAAAGCATCAGCATCAGGGACATTTGTGGGTGGGCGGTATGATGCAGCTTGATAGGGCGCTATAAGGGTACTTCCTCAGAAAAGGCGCCGCGCAGCTCTTGCTCGGGGGCTCCCAGTCCTGTTAGATATATCAATCCTACGTGTCAGCGCGTACTAATTAATCCTACACGTCTTATGAATTCATCATGTCAGTTGCCTTGAAATGTTTCCTCCCAACCCCAGAGAAGAACCAGGCGTTCAGTTTTCGAATGATGGTGACTTCAAGGCAAAGTAGTCAGGCTAGTCCTGGATTTGCGTTAACAAAAAGTGACGGCCTGGTCTGGCTCGCTGAAGCTTACGATTGTTATTTCATTTTTAAATTCATCATAAATTTGCTACAAAATAAAACCTCGTAACTCTATGATTTCAACCGAAAAACTGAACAATGAATGGGTGCATTGAAGAATTTTTGTTTTTTTTTCCACTCCACTTTTTTACAGTTCCAAAGGACGAGTTCTGAGCAATAATAGCTAACTGCACCTTGTAACCTCGATTGCCTCAATATTAAAATCTATTTGTAGCAAAAAAGTAGCGTTGGACCACCCTATAGCAATGTGGTCGAATGGAGAGAAAGCAAGTCTACGATTAGACCTTCGGAAGCGCGGCTCACAATCTTCCACTGCCTCACAGAGACGTCTACCACCAAAAAGTGATCCATTCCAAAAATGTTCTGTAAGTCAGTAATGTTCACATTGTTAGCTGCATATATAGTCTTGGTCGCTGCGGATGATGAGGCGTGTCAGCGCGGCTGCGTTTGGCACGCCGCCAGCGCCAACTATTCCACCAGTTGTGGAGCGGGTAAACGACAGCAAATGGTGGGGAACCTCTGATACGAACGATATGATTCAGTTCTGTCGTTCGCTGTAAGAAAAAAAATATGAAAATACATAGAGCTGGCTCCCAAACGCAGCCACGCTGACACGCCCCATCATCCGCAACGAACAAGGCTGTACACGTTTCACTTGTAACGATGGGCCCAAAACGTTAATGGAAGCGGTATAATTGACTTTATGTTATTGCAGATGTGCTCAAACGATATCCCTGGCTTCCTTGAGCACTGTGTTCTATCCAGTGCTCGTTCAGTAGTGCTCTCTTGCGCTCACGTCATATGTGATGAGTGTTTCGAGAAGCTAGGTGAGAATCTACGATTTCTTTAGTGTTTCGGAAACTTCATCTGCTATTTGTAAGTTTTTCCTATTAGATCGCGTTCAGACTTCGCGTTCGCTCGACTGGATCGCGCGACCACCACTGGATGGGCTCCAGCGGTGCGTCGCCGCAACGGTACAATTCAGTTGGCGTTGTTTGAACGTGGCCCAGTCTGAATTCTGTTGCTGCGGTGGCTACCGCTTAGTGGCGGAGCGTTCCCGGTCGTGCTCGCGCGATCGCGAAGTCTGACCGCCGTCTCAGTAGCGAACTGCCACCACGGTGCATCATCGCTGAGAAGGGTTACAGGGCATCTGTCAAGTGAATGTTCCTTCGCTAGGACTGTCCAGGGTTATTCACTCCTCTCGTCTTTTCGCCGAGCGTTCCAATGGAGGAGAACAAGATGAGTAAGGAGAAAAAGAAGGGAAGGGGACAGAATACTGAGACGCTCTGAATAGTCCAGGACTAGGGGCGGGAAGGGGAAGGGTCGTACTTACACTAGTGAATTTATTGTGATCTGCCCTCTCGCTGCTTTTTCCGTTTTCGTGGCTGGCCTGAGGTCTGTACCCTCTGCTCGACGATTATTGTGAATGAGACACTAATCAGTAAATTCGCCCATCACAATGGAGCGCCCTCTAGCCCAAGGAAAATGTAGGCAGTATTCGCTGTTGATCACTGTCTCGGGTAATCGGGCTACCATCGCACTACTTGGCTTGGAGTCTACCACTCCTGTTCTCTCTCAGCCACGCGGATAAGCCTTGTTCGCTGTGGAGAAAGGGGCGTGTCAGGCGATATAGGTTTGGCGTAGCGCCAAGCACGTTCTTCACGAGTTGTTGAAGCGGGTAATGTCAGTAATTGATGAAAAACGGCAGATGCGAACGTTCTAATACAGCATTATCCCCTGCATGCTTTAACAACAGCTAGAAACGGATTTGCCGCACCAGATCATTCCTCCTGACACACCCCTTCATCCGCAGCGGATAAGACTATGCATGCCCTTTGCGAGGCGAACAACGAGCAGTCAGCGGGTATAATAGATTTAATAAATCTACATTGACCAATATTACCTGCGATCTACTGTAATCAATATTCCATATAATTCTTAACATGGACACTACCAGTTTACTTTTTAGGTTCAACATCATTTCAATCCGAAAATCGCGACTATGTTAAGTGTGTACTTTGCCGATCGACGGTATCCTACACATTGCTACCAACTCTGGACGATCTTATCCCATTGCCGTATGTTTTAAACAATGTCATCTTGTTTTGAAGTGTTTAGATGAATTCAAAAATTGAAGTTTAGCTCCTGCACCGGTTGTGCTCAAACGGCCGATCGAGAATGTGTACAGTGCTGTTTGAAGTAGGTTGTCACTTTTACATGAAATTAATTTCCCTTTCTTCTAAGAAGTTCCCTTTAAGCCTCACGACCTCGTCCTATGCAAAAGTAGAAGTTCTTTGTTCCAAATAAGTTCTGTTTTGCCAGATTCCCCTGAATCTGAGAGTGATACTTCGCGTCAGTGTTTAGTGTTTCGAGCGACTAGGAAAGTGTGGATTTCGATCCAGCGCTTTGAGCGAGCGCCAGGTTCTTGAACTTTTCGCGGATACTTGCTGTACTAAGCCTCTAACTTGTGCTAACGAGCGATGCGACTACAACATACTTCCTTTACGCTTCCCATAACGTTGATTCAGTTATAAATTTATTGTTTTTTTTTCGGCGCTGTAGTTTTTGCATTTCTCATTTGCCATATCAGTTTGCTCTTTTTTCTAAAAGACACCACCTTCAGGTTGTGTTTCGAATTCGCCTCTCGAGAAGGTTAGGTAAAGCAGCTGCAGGGGCATGACCCTTGCACACTTTGTTCCTTTCAGTCTGCAAAACAACGACTTGCATGGTGAATTACGTGCATGCATTTTGTTGTGCGCAGCGCCGTGGGACGATTTCATAGTTTTGTCGCAGAGAATCTTAGCGTGCGATTCTTCGCTTTTGCGCTGCATGCCCAGGATAGTAAGTCAAAGTGTGCAAAAGTCACGCGCCTGTAGCAGCCTTATCTCGCCCTCATCTATTTCGAGAGGCGAAGTGGCACACCCTATGCGTGTGCAGGCGTAGATATTAAAATCACGGTGGCATTTCGCTGGCCACTAGATCGCGGGAACTATCCTCAAAGAGTC
>MU912648.1:18655-53769 GCA_036418165.1 Cooperia oncophora
CTTCTGAAAATGAAATTTGTGCACACATATACTACATGATGAACGCTGTCAGTATTTTTGTAAAGAACTGCTGTAATGTTGTTTTCATTACCAATATTGTCTTTTTTAGGTGCTCGGCCGAGGTTTTCAATTACTGACCGAGATAAGGCAAGAAGAAGAAGCTGCGAATAGGCAGTTAGATGAAGTGGTCAGCCGATGTAATCATGCCAACGTCGTTTGGATACGGTTCGCTCGCTTTATAAATTTAGACAGTGATCGAAAATTTCTTTTTTTGTTTTGATAGCCTTTTTTGGCGTTGGTTCATTTAAGAGGGAGAAGCCTTTTTTCTGTCTTAGGAATGCTGGAATATGGGCAGAGGTCGGGTCCGGAATGTACCCCGAACCCGCATCCCCGCTTACAGGTGGTCGTGTTATCCATTACGCTACGGGGCCGCTCTTACCCTCTCAGCTCAGTGGCATTTCGTGCCATAACTGTCAAAGCACGCATTGCTGCGTTAAACAGCAGTTATCTAACCAAAACAACCTTTTTCAGTTGTTTTTCAAGTATCGGGCTTTCTTGCAGCCTTGAAAAGTAATGTAAGAATTTGAGTCCGCCTCCTTGTAACAAAAAAGTGTTTCTCCTGAGGTTATGCTGCCTGAGAATGAGTAATATGAGCTAAGAGTGCCGTTGCACGGAAGAAGTTAACTCACCTCAAAGGTTCTCCGCTTTCAAGATGACGGAAAAGTTTCATTCTCTCTCCTTTTCACCAACCTGAATGCAGCCCAAAAAACGAAGAAATCTCCTGGAACTCCACCATTTCGCAGTTTGTCAAAAACCTAGGGCTCTGAAAAAACTGGCTCGTCCCGTTGCTGAGAGTTACAAGAGCTCTCTCCCACCTCTCAGCCGACTTGACCACCTGAACATCTTCGTGTGGACATATTCTAGCCGGGAACTACCCTCACCTAATTTATCTACTGTAGATCATTAGAATGTTGCGGTTGAAGGAAAAGTTCACTAGTTTGTTCGAGGGAAACCTGTAGATTGCAACGGTTTTTGTTACAGTCAGAGAAAGTAACCCAATTGACATATACCATATTGAAGACCGAGTCGGGAACTTGCGTTATCTTGCGGGCAGCCTAATATTCATACTCCCATTTAAAAAAGTAGCAGTCACAGCATCGTTTTTATCGATTCTGTATCGTTTTTTTTCAGGCATGTGAACTAGATGAAAAAGCGCGTGACATCAGTTTGCTGAGGGATCCCGATAGCGCTGATTTCTATAAGTGCCTTTCATATCAACTTTTTCGTCCAGTGTTCGCTCTTTTAGGAGAGAATCAGGTAGGAATAGGTGCTTGGGAATGCTTGTTGATGAGTTTTGATGGGACGGCTACATTGACTGTTTCAGAAAAGCATACCTAACAATTCTGAAAATCTACAACTCAAAGTGGGAAATATCAATACGCAGGAGATTATCAACAAGGTTGACTCTTTCTCCGTCATTGTTTACAGATCTGCTCTACTTTTTTGTCTAGATGTGTAAAGTGACTTTGTTTGCGTTTTCTTTAGCGAGACGACCGAAATGGATTAGTCGTTGGGAGGTCAGAGCAAATTATTTGCCACCAAGATCAACTACAGTTCTCACGATCAAATGATCAGGGAAGTGCCTCCGTGCATTTAATAGCTAGGTTTGCACCGCATAGATTGTACCAATTTCGCCTCTCGAGAAGGTTAGGTAAAGCAGCTGCAGGGGCGTGACCCTTGCACACTTTGTTCTTTCAGTCTGCAAAACAACGACTTGCATGGTGAATTACGTGCATGCATTTTGTTGTGCGCAGCGTCGTGGGACGATTTCATAGTTTTGTCGCAGAGAATCTTAGCGTGCGATTCTTCGCTTACAAGTTGCGCTGCATGCCCAGGATAGTAAGTCAAAGTGTGCAAAAGTCACGCGCCTGTAGCAGCCTTATCTCGCCCTTTCGAGAGGCGAAGTGGCACACCCTATGCGTGTGCAGGCGTAGATATTAAAATCACGGTGGCATTTCGCTGGCCACTAGATCGCGGGAACTATCCTCAAAGAGTCGTAACTATAACTTCGCACATGGGATTCAGAAAGAGAGGAGTCTGAATTGGTGCTCTCTAAGAGCTAAGTCAAAATTTAAATAATTTGGTTTACTTGGTTCACTATTCAGGTTGGATCATGGGGATCAAACATCACCTCTTCGTGCCATGACCTTGGATCGGAAGCTCTAACAAGGACAGTATCAAAACTACGACCAGATGAAGCTTGGGATGCGAAGACACCTCCACCCACAATTGGGTGCGATGCGGTACCTATTATTGTTCGATTTTATATAGCGCGATATCATATTTTTATTAGTCTTGTGCTGAAACCAAAGAATATTGCCTTTTCAAAAGTTTTTTCCTGCTGCTTCATCACGTACATCTGCACGCCAATCTTCTGAAAAGTCGGCTTATATTTGAATTTTTAGGTTCTCGATCTGAGCGTAACTCCTCGTGAAGTGCCTTTATTCTTCTTATCGGCATTCAATAATTTGTGGATGAAATTTATTCTGAATGCATGTAAACCGGATAACTTCACGTTGTTGAAACCTGGCGAGTGTGATCCTGTTCCCCCTTGCTCAGAAACGGTAAATTATTATACTGTGGCTTGCACTTTTTTTAATTTTTTAGATATTATCTTCCACGGTTAACCCTTGCATGGGTTTACCGTTTTAGCGCTGCATATACCTTGCGGAAGCAAACTTTTGTTTTTTGTTTCATTTTTTGATCGATCTGTATACTTTCACACGGTTTTTAGTTCACTTCATGCGCTGCTGCGCGTAAATATTTGTAAAAAAAATGGGGTAATCATTCATTGCACAAATGGGCTATATGTCTGTAACCAGTGTGATGAGTTAGCATTGAGGAGTTTCCCTAGGTGGGTGGAACAGTTTAGTCAGTGAGCTAGCACTTTAAGGTGATCCCGACAAAGGAGGCGAAACTACTTTGAAACGTTATGTCGTTATTGAATAAACGGTCTCACCAAAAAGCCCGTGGGAGACGCAGAAACTCCTATCATAATATTTACCCAGTGCCATTGCACTTAACGCTTGCCCTGACTCAACTGTGTGCATTTTTGGACAAGTCGTCGTTGAGATTCCCAAGCGGGGAGAGGTCCAATTGCTTGCCGGCAGCGTTCTTACTTGCGGCGGCGTCCACCAGCGATCATCAGCGTTTCGAGCGTCCGTAAGTGCCAGCGACTAGGGAAAAATAGATATCGATCTAGCGAACGGCAGCGTGCTGAGAGTGAGGAAGTAGGAGGGAGCAGACAGCTGGACTAGAATTGGAAGTATAGGTATCGATCTAGCGTCTGCCAGCGTTCACCAGCGACCGGGAGTAGAGAGTATGGGGAAGTAGGAGGGTAGCAAACAGCTGGATTAGGCGTCGTGAAATTGCGGCGTGTGCAACCGCACCGCACAACTGCTAAAGCACAGAATTATGCAATTTAATGTACGGTGTTGTGTAGTAGTACGGTGCGGTTGCACACGCCACAATTTCACGACGCCTAATGCAGCTGTCTGCTCCCTCCTACATCCCCATACTCTCCACTATGGATGGAGGTCTTGGAGGACGCTTCACAGAGTATGAACGCCTGATGAAACTTCCATATGATCACACGAACGATATGATACGTCCCGAAACGACACCAGTTCCCTTCTGAGTGGCCGCGTTGCACGGAGCAGTTGAACCATTTCAGTCAGGATATTTTCTGCTACGCCAAAGTAGTCCCGAACAGCTAGGAAGCCTCGATCGGTTAAAAACGCATCGAAGTGTTCATCGGCCTTTGGTGTTGTTTTGACCCCCTTTGCCTTCCGCTCAACGGATAGACGGATATCGTAAGGTGGGGTAGGAGGAGCGAAACAATCCCACTGTAACAATTATTCATAGCTCATCAGAAATACGTTTGCATAGTTCACTTTTCATTATCCACAATGTATCCAAAGTAGTGGTTTTCCATTTTTTCAGTATTCAACGACAGAAGGTTCTCCGCCGGGACACCGTGAAGAACAGTGTCTCCCATCTTCGTCAGAGAAAAACTCATCGACAGTTATTTCACCTCGAGTGAAGCGCTTACCGAATAGGATAGTTGTTCATCGGATTCTTGCTCTGAATTCTCGAGAGTCTGCTTTTCGTAGTGCTAGAGATGTGCTGCTCACATGCGAGGATCTCTTTTGCATTGGCCATCGTCTGTGCTCAAAACGTAGTAAGACGCTGTTTTTTTTTATCATCAAATCTACTTATTCACATCGGATCTACTTAAGATGTCCGGATAAAGCGCTCTCATTTGCTGAGGATGGTCAGTGATGCGTTAGAGAAGATCGATTTGGTACGTTCCTAGGCATCTCAATTTTTCATTCACTGCTTTGTACCCTTTTTTATTTTATCTTCCTCTTTCATAGGACCCAAATTATTCGGCGAGAATCAGTTATGATGAATACCCTACAGATTACTGGGATGTCACAGATATGCGTGATGTTGAGGAAATATTCGATGCTGTAAGCACCTTTTTCCCTTTGTTTTTAAATTTGAAGACAGTTTCCGCGATCAAGTGACCCATGAATTGCCACCATGCACTTGGCATGGTTGATCGCATTCTCAGAGAATGAACCACTCCAGTCGCTCGAAACGGCAAGATAGAGAAGAACTGCGTGATTATTGCAACCATTGTAACCACGATTACTTTCACTCTGCAAGACAACGGCTTACAAGCGGAATTGCGTGTGTACATAGCGTTGCCTGGAGCGTCGTAGGGTGATTTCCTGTGCTCTTGCCGGGAATCGGTTGCACGTCGAATCCTGCTGATTGGGCTTGCCGACGTCCGACAAACTCGTCCAAGGCGCCCACTGCTAAAACGGGTCTCTGTTCAGAGTGTCACAGGGTTTTTTTCGCTTCTTTGTCTACTGAGGAGTTGTGGGCTAGTGGTTCATGATTGAGCACCTACTACCCGTAACACCTGATCGCGGAAATAGTCTGTAAATGGCAGATGTCGAAGTCTAATGCTAGAACAAAGAAGCGCATGCTGCACCTGCGCTTCTTTTTCACTGCATTCAGAGGAGGCAAAGGTTTGACCAAAAGGAGATGCTAACAATTACAACGGAAGATGTTCAGCTCTTGTGCAACGGCGCATTTCCAAGGATGGTCCTATACTAAGCTGATGCCGATGGCTATGGTACTCTATGTCGCAAATTTTCACTTCAATGACTTTAGCAAGTTCGTAGTCATTATTTCATAGTTGAACGTTGTGGGAAACGAGTAATCGTCCAATTACTGCTGTAATTTGAACGTATTTTAGGTACTTCGTAGTACGGTCTGATCTATCAAACTCTAGAAAAAGAAATTCCGAGAGTGATAGCTTGGACTTCAATAATGAAAACGGTTCATCTTTTCCGGCAGCTGTCAAACGAGGGCATAGCTATAATGAGGTTTGCGATTGGAATCCTAAGTACTCTGGTGTTTCGAAGTTTTATGTTGATCCTAACGTGTAATAAAGCATGAGGCACTGAAATTTATGGAAAGTTTTTGAATACAGTTTTGCAAACACATGACTGCTATCGACCGCGCTCCACCGCTAACAGTTGGACTGCTGCAGCGCCTAACTATGCTAGTAAGGCTTAATTCAATCCACTTTCATTTTTTGGCTGCTGCAGATCAACGTTTAGCGGAGGAGCGTTCTCAGTTGCAGTCGCGCATCTGGATAGCTAGCATGTGAGAGAGGCCTAACTCTTCATGTATTTTTTCATACCTGGTACATCTTCGACAAATAAGTCAGAAATTCACAAAGAAACCAATCACTAAAATGGCAGTAATTCTTTGTAAATAGGAACGTAAAGCAGTTCACATGCTTTTTCATATGAAACATGACATAAGAAAGCTGGAGTGGTGCTGCTAGTTGAGCTTGAAACAGCCGATTTAGGCTGTAAAGCTTATACTATATCTAACTAATACATTGAATATGATTGTAGCAGTCGGACGATCATACTGGCCAGTCTCCAACTTCCTTCTCACGTCACAGCACAGCAGCAGACGATAGGGTTTCCTCTGCTAGGAGAGAAAGAGAGAGACTTATTGTTAAGGTTATTTTTCAATACACATTTCTCCCAACTGAATTTAACATGCTCACTCATTCCGCTCAAACCTGCATTTTCAGATTCGGCGTTGTGGTGCCATTCCATCCGTGTCACAGATAGGTTAGTTTCTTTTTATTTTTTTTCATTTCATTTGTAGTTCTTGTTTTCGATATAGATCCCGTTCCGCCATCCCATGACGGGGAAGATTCCATCGCAGAGCCGGATACTGGTAAACGGCCACTTGATAAAGATGGTTCACATGCGTTTTGTTGGACATGCAACGATAATACGGAGAATGCGGAGGAAGTTAAGGTGGGAAACTTTTTACACAGGGATTTTGTTCTTATTTTTGCTAGTATACAGTCTCGTTCGCTGCCGATGAAGGGGCCTGTCAGGTGGGAAGGGTTTTGCGCGGCCATAGCCATTTTCCGCGAGTTGTTGGAGCGAGCACGAGGCAAGACTGTCGTATCGTTCGCATCAGGCGTTTTAGATCAATTGGTAGTGCTTACCTGCTTGAACGACTGGTGGAGAACGAGTCCGGACCCGAGCCACACCCTTCCCGCCTCACACGCCTCTTCATCCGCGATGAACAAGATTGTACGATATTTTTATTTTCAGGGAATGTGCTCCAAGTGCCCGCGAGTGTTCCATGCCAAATGTCACTTACCACCTATTGCAGGATCTTGGGATGACACTCCGTGAGTGTTTCATGTTACTGGTTTATGGAAGTATTTTTTTGAGATTTGTACTATTTCTCTTTAGAGATGATTGGGTGTGTTCCATTTGTGAGCGAATCTGTGACGACGGCTCGCCAGCAAGTAATTTAAAGGTAAGTGGGAACAAAAATCGTTTCCTTACATGCTGCGCGTATGGCGTTACCATCGGCTGTCGGACACGCATGACAAAGTCGTGCGGGAGTTTGAATCATTCTCTTTGGTGAGGCTTCCGCCTACAATTCAACCGCCCACTATTCGAAATAGCCTATTCTGACCGTAGTGTGAAGATACTCTTGCCACGTCGCAGGAGCCAAATTCATACTGTAGCTAACCGATAGTAGTAACACTCCTCCTTGGGCTGCGTTCAAACTTTGCGGCAGCGTCCATCAGCGGCCAATGGCGTCTATTAGCTTTCCGCACGTCCGGCGTCAGCGACTAGAAAGGTATAGCCATGGGTCTAGCGGCCGCCAGCATTCCGGCGTCCGGTAGGGTCAGTGACTAGGGAAGTATACATATCGATCTAGCGTCTACCAGCGTATGTCAACGTCCCCAAGGATAGGGAAGTATAGATATCGATCTAGCGTTTACCAGCGACCAGCTGCGTCAGGAAGTGGAGTGTGGGGAGATAGGGGAGGGGCAGCAGACTGCTGGTAGAAAGTATGGCGCGATGAGAGAGTAACAGACAGTTGGTACCCTCCTATCGATCCATACTCTCTACCATCAGTCTGCGGCTGGAGGCTGGTAAACGCCGATAGACGCTAGATCCATAACTATATTTTCTGAGTCGCTGATGCCACTGGACGCTAGGGTTCGCTGGTGAACGCTGTCACAAGTATGAACGCAGCCTTACTTTTCTGACTTTTGTCACATGAAAACATTTCTATTTAGTTGTGTTACAAAGTGCTGTTATGTTGTTACGAGCATGCTGAATGTGCATCCTGTTTTGCACAGCCGGTTCCTGAGAGCACACCGGGGTACTACAAGGTGAGGAACTGGTGACTTGTTCTTCGTCAGCCTTCTCTGGTCATACTGCTCGATTTCCAGGTAATTCACAATCCTATGGATCTTGGTACGATAGCAGCACAACTCCAAAATAGCAGTTCGTCGAACGCCATGTCGGTTTCCGAGTTTATCGAGAAAATGAACACGGTCTTTCGGAACTGCTCCAAATTTAACCCGGTATGTAATCTTCGCTGTCTTTAATCCCGAGTACTTCTTCGTCTGAGGATCAACAGCTTTTATTGGGCTTTTATGATGTGAATTCTCCGAATGAGTCGCGCTCTTATGAACCGTAGTAGCCTCATTTTTGAAATACAATTTAAGAATTGAAGAACAACAATTAATATTCTTGGAGGACTTGCCCTACATTTCCTCCGATAGTCTATTAGAAATATTGGAAAGAGGAACGTTTATAGTGTTACTAAATTTTTCTAGAGACACTCGCCTGTTGCTGAGGCTGGGCGTAAAGTTTGGCAATCTTACCAATCCGCTGTCAAAAAGTATCTGCCATCTTATACCAAAGATATCTGGCTGTATGTGAGTCTGCATGACCGGAAGGTTTGTTTGATTTTTCTTCCTTCTGATCGGTTTCAGATGAGATCTGAGCAATGGGTCGTTTTCCAGGTCTCGCTTCAAAAACGTCGGAGGAGATCGTCAAGCAAAGGTGACTCTAAAACACCTCGGCTATCATCGTCTTGAACACCTCGGTTATCGTCGTCTTGATGGTACGTTACTATAGTTGTCATATGTCGATACCACTTCCGCGATCTGTGTTACTTGTAGTGGGTGCTTATTCATGAAGCAGTAGCCCGAAATCCCTTCTCCGGTGGGGAAAGAGGCGTAAAAAATAAACCTCACAAACACCTTGAGCCCTCTCTCCCTCCTAGCAGCGGGACCTGCGCCTTGGACGAGTTTTTTGGACGTCGGCAAGCCCAATCAGCAGGATTCGACGTGCAACCAATTCCCGGCAAGAGCACAGGAAATCACCCTACGACGCTCCAGGCAACGCTATGTACACACGCAATCCCGCTTGTAAGCCGTTGTCTTGCAGAGTGAAAGTAATCGTGGTTGCAATGGTTGCAATAATCACGCGTCTCTAGCTTCTTTATCTCGCCGTTTCAAGTGACGAAAGTGGTATATTTTCTGCAAATGCGGATAACGATGCCCAATCACGGGGCACTTGATCGCGGAAACTGTCTTTGAGTACTCCGAAGATTTTCGCGTTTTTGCTGCTTGAGCCAATGTTTTTTTTGAGTGGAGGGGCTCTTGGATAAACAATAAGATAGCTGCTGAACAAATAATGAAGCGTTGGGGATCGAATGCGAGCGGCGGGGCGCGACGTTTAAACTGGTCGCGTTGCGCTGCTTTTACATGCGATACGGACTGGTGAGGAGAAATCACCACGCCATCACGTGCGCCGTGGTTCAGTTTATGCGCGTAATCGGAAATCAGAGTTCCTGACCCGCACTCGGGAAAGGGCAGGAATATCGAACATGAACTCGCTGCAGCTAACGTTGATTCCCAATCGCTTGGCGCTGCCATTCGTCACCGCTATTTGTCTCCTCTACGTAAATACTACTTATTTCATTTGCAATGGGGCTAAGCCTATAGAAGTCTTGTTCCAGAATTGCCAGCGGAGTTCTTTATGCTGTCAGCTCATCAAGGAGCAACCCAAAGAAATAGTGTCTCATGAGATCCAGCACGCCCTTCACATCAGTTTTTGAAATGGGATTGTTACAGTATTACCTCAGCTTTCACTGAAAACGACGGTACCAACTTCAGTGCAATATATTGTCAAAGCGGAAATTTTTGCGAGATAGACCAAGTGATGTTTGTTTAATTGTATCCCTGATCTCTAGCTGTACAATTCATAATTGTTCTGTTTATCTGTCCCTTGTTCTGAAAGTCCTGTTTTCGTAAGTAAGATGTTCCTTAGATGTTGAAATGGAAGGGCAAAAAAGGATTCACAAGTGGGACTGTCATAGTTGTGCTGCAAAAGTTCTAAACTTATTGAATGTTGTGTGCATCGATTTCAATGCAGCTTTTTCTACAATGGTTTTCCTGGGCAATGTGCGTGCGTGGTCATAGTTTCTGTTGAAAATGTGATAGAATTCAGTGCTGTTATATTTTTTATGAGTTGGAGTTAGTGGTTCCCTCGTTTCTATTTTACCCTTTTTTCCATCTTCTCTTTTCTAACCCTAATTTTGTTTCGATGAAATATCACTCTTTTGATCTTGAAACGCTAAGCAGCGAAATACTCGTATTCGCGCAGCGAACGCATCAATCGGGGCGGCGTGCCTAGGCATGCAAGGGGAGGGCCTTCATGAGGAACATAGCAGTTCAGTTTATCGCAGTTTTTCTTGGTTAATCAGCCCTCTACTCAGCTGAAAGGTATGCGACCGAACCCGTTTTGACACTCGCACTCAATTCCTTTTTGTGGTGCTCAGTTCTGTCTAGATTCTCAATTGACACATTTTTACGTTTAATAATTTTTTTTGTGAATAATTATTCTTTTCCAGAAGCAGTACTATTTCATTGTTATCATCGATTTCACTTGAAACGCTATAAGCTTTTGCATTTGGCTTGGTCTTGGTTCAAAGTTGTTGAAAATAATCTACGGGTAATCTTCTATTCTGGATATTTCTTCAAATAATTGCCAAACGTTATGCATCGTGTCCATGTATATTGTTGTTTCAAAAAGTAATTTTTTTTCTTGTCGTGCGCTTGGCATTGTTCTTGCATTGATTGTAATTTAATTTCATTTAATGACCTGTAAACGGAACCTGATACTATGACAGATTCGGAAGTGGTAGTGGAATAAGGGGACAGGTCTCTGACGTTTCACCTTTTATTACGGTTTTTACCTTTATCCCATCCTTTAATAAATTATCGTCAAGTTTTTCTTCTATTCTTGACTTCTCTATTGGTCATGCTAAAAAGATTCGCATTCAGAAAAAGCAGCAGAACAGGTGGCATTATTATCACTCCCTCGTCCGAGCGCAGGCGAGCAGAGTTTGAATGCATTCACACTGCGGCAGCTTACACCAGCAACCACTAGCGTTCCGAAGTCCGGCAGCGTCAGCACTACGGAGCTGTAGATATCGATCGGGCGTGTGCCAGCGTTTACCGGCGTCTGCCAGCGTTCAGCAGCCTTTTGAGAGCTAGGGAAGTACAAGTATCGATCTAGCGTTTGCTAGAGTCTAACAGCGATCGAGAAGAGAGAGTATGGAGAAGTAGGAGGGTAGCAGGCAATTGCATTGGGTGTCTTGAAACAGGTAGCTGGCACCTGGCAGCGAGACAGCTTTAATGAGGTGCGAAAACTTGGTGCCTAGCTGCGAAGTGACCTCATTAAGGAGAGAGGGCTTACAATTGAGGTTATTGAGGTCGTGGCGCGCATTTAAAATAATTTCTGCACGACGTAGGGGTCCATAAAAGAATCACAAACTCGGTTCAATTTTTGCTCCGCATTTCTGGGAATGCCAAAAAGTGAGTGAAAAGTTTGCTGAAGAGAAGCCGTTTCGAGCCGAGCTCTTTTCTTCCTCTTTCTTCCTCTTCTGCTGAGCTCTTTTCTAACTGTAATGTTGAATATACACAGTTGAGGAGAAGTTTGTCAACCATGCATCGAGATGTGTTGTTCAAAATTCAAGGTGGAAAAAGTCTTACCTATTCCGAAGGTTTACTGAAGAGAAGCCGTTTCGAGCCGAGCTCTTTTCTTCCTCTTTCTTCCTCTTCTGCTGAGCTCTTTTCTAACTGTAATGTTGAATATACACAGTTGAGGAGAAGTTTGTCAACCATGCATCGAGATGTGTTGTTCAAAATTCAAGGTGGAAAAAGTCTTACCTATTCCGAAGGTATTCAGAATCATGTTGGCAACAAATAGCTTCGGCGCCGTTTATAAATGTCAGAACCGTGATCATGGCGCTCGTATACACGTGCTCTGGGACCAACATGGTTTCCTCTAAAGTCGTGCCGAATTTGAGAAGGGAAATTTGCGAAGGTTGGGTTAGCCGGTGAGCTATACGAGATGCGGGTCAGGGTGCTACTGCCAATCCAGTGGCCGGTCTACTACCACCATAAACCTTTCCTTAGGAGGGTAATTGATGGCCCCAATCACGAATCTATCACTTATTTTTTTCTGCCGAGGCCACATCGCGCCAGCTTGGCGCCGAACAGCTTATGCGTGAGGTTGACAACGACTTCAGTACAAAAAATCGGCACTATTGAACTATTCCTACCCCAAAAACTCAAAAAAATTTTTTTCGCTGAAACGTTGCCTATAGTGTAGTTCGATGCCCTGATCACGAATATCACATTCGTTTCGAGCGTCATTTGGCGCCATTATGCGCCAATTTGGCGCCCACCACTTTTTTCACCAAAGTTGATGAAAACTTGCATATGGGGGTTAATGGCGTTGGCACCATTCGGCGCCATTACGCGCCAATTTGGCGCCATATTGGCGCATAATGGCGCCAAATGACGCCAGCGCTCGAAACGGATGTATATTTGTGATCAGCGCATCGAACTACATCTATAGGCAACGTTTCAGCGAAAAAATTTTTTTTGAGTTTTTGGGGTAGGAATAGTTCAATAGTGCTAAAAAATCTCCTGCACCAAATCAGCGATGAGTTGCGTCATGGTCAGATGTGAGTGCCGTGCTCGTGAACAGGGCATCGAGTGAACCCGTAGCCCAACTTTCAGCAAGAGTTTCCTCAATAGTGTATCAAGAGCGCAATAGTTAATTGGGACCGGTTCGTTATCTAATTGTGTAGGTAAGAGTATCCTTATACATATTTCATTGACCTCTCTCGTCATTTTATTGATCATCTATCACTTATTATGTCAACATGTGGATAACAAGATGACCTGTCAGCCCTCGCTCGTTAATGAGGTCACTTCGCAGCTAGGCACCAAGTTTTCGCACCTCATTAAAGTTGCCTCTCTGCCAGGGTGCCAGCTACCTCTAAATTAGGCTGGTCGTACCAATGATCCGTCACCCGAAATTGCGGCGTGCGCAACCGCACCGCACAACTGCTAAAGCGCACAATTACATAAGAAAACCATTACGAGCGCGCACCAACAGTAACCATACGTATGAGCAATGTCACACGCGACTCCGCGTGGTACTGCCGTCACATACCAATCCATAGTCCTGTTACGCAACCGTGTCATATAGACAGCGGCTGCCAAACATCGAAATGCAGAAGAAACATGTGACGAGCCGTGGTATGGCTCTAGGGAAGGGAATCCGGAGTGGATGAGCGTCCACCATTTGTGCAAAGTTGGAACTTGTGAGGTCGCAATGTCTATATGATGCCGTAGACGAGAGAGTGCAGAGAAAAACCGAGGACCGACCACCCATTGGGATTACGCCCAGTTGGCCGTGATCCAGTTTAGCGTCCAGTTCAAGTCAATTACAGCGATGCTCCCAATGGCAATCGGGTGGCGTAACGGCGATCCACCCCCCCCTCCCCGACCACCTTATGCTCCTCGTTGATGCTGAGCCTCTTGTTCCTTTGAACTGAGATTACAACAAATATTGTAATGAATAGCATTTATTGCCCAAATAAAAAAATAGACAAAATAAAATTAAAGCATAGAGAAGTCCTTCAAGAACATGAGATACTTCTAGATATTAAGGTTCAAATCTGCCCATGAGTTCTCAACATCCTCACACATACACAACAAAACACAACTCTTAGAACACAACATTCTATAGCCAATTTCTAGGATAATCTAGAAAATAGTCTAATAAATCTCTACGAAAAATACATGACATGATCTGTAGACCACCGGTAACATCCCGTGATATTATCTTTGGATGGAAGATTACATAAATCAAGCTCATAATAGACGCGTTTTCCCGTTCCTTTTGTTGAGGATCACTTGCACAACAAACGAAAGGATTGCACTTGAGAGGCACAGGAAACCAGACACGATGAAAACTGACGTGTAAGAACCGGTGCGATCACGTACGTAGCCTGCAATGAAAGATATCGAGTACTCACTTTTGAAAGGCAACTGGCACGATAAATCCCCAGGATGTGTAGGACTGGACAACTCGGCCCCTCACCAGGCGCTGCATGGCACCTTTTCCTAGCGAGGCACCCTCGTAGCTCCCTATCAAGCTGCAACATACCGACCCGGAAGCCCGCCCACAAATGTCCGACCGATGCTGATGCTCGTATCGCTTCATTTGCGAAGTACAATATGAAGCGAAGGGATTGATATGAAGCGGCGCGGCTGCATGGACATGTGAATACATTCATGCAGCTGCATCTACCGTCGCGATTACTGGCACGATGCCAACGGGATCTCGTTCCGAAATCGCCTTCTGAGTCGTGTAGAACGAGGACTTTTTTGCAGGATTTTGAACCGTATCACTTTGCTTGTTCGCCATTTTCTACTATTTTAAACCGAGTACCTATATATCGTACCTTATGCCTTTAACTCTTCAAAGACCTGGAATATTCAACTGACTAATCTGGCCGAAACAAGAACACCGACGAATAATTAGCATGATTCTCCCCCCCCCCTACCCCTCCCTTAATCGGCATAATCACTATTCTCAGATCGATTCAAAATTTCTGAGAACTGGATATAGCCGAGAACGGAACATTTTGCCAACTTACCCCCCCCCGCTTTACGCCTATTATTGCAGAATTAGTAAAAGATGATCCCGCCAGCGAGACCTCTTCATCTTGAGAGGGCCAAAACCAAGAGATAGTCACAACTAGAGATACACAACAAAGCATTCTGGGATGATGGTATTTATAGCCGTTCCATTAAGAAAGATTCGGAGTCAGAAAGGAAGGATACAGAAAGCGACTGGTTAATACCATACAACTACTAACAAGCTGTGCATACCTTAGACTGCGCTCATACTTGGCGCACAGCGACCACTAGCGTTCGCCAGCGTCCACCAGCGTCTACCAGCGTTCGGGAAGGGATAGTAAGGCGGCATGGGAGGGTAGCAGACAGCTGGTACCCTCCTATCGCACCATGTTCTCTACCAAGCAGCCTGCTGTTGGTCGCTGGTGGACGCTGGCCGATGCTGGCATACACTAGATCGATACCTATACTTCCCTGGCCTTCGGGACGCTCATGGACCCTGGTAGGCGCTAGATCGATATCTAAACTTTCCTGCGCTGTCGTTGCCGGGGGCTCGAAACGCTGGTGGACACTGCGTAAAATATGAACGCAGCCTCACGTATGAATTCCACCTTTGGCGAAAAGTGGTTCTGTGGCATGGATTTGTCTGAGCGAAATAACCACTGAATACTTCATAATCGAATCCAAGCTCAACCCCTATCCCTAGCCAAGCCCTGAACAAAAGACGACTAAAGACCTCGTCAAAAAACTAAAAGTTGTAAAATGCAAGCATGTTAAAACGTTGAAACAACAGGCAACTGCTCTCTCTACTTCCATAGCATCAACATTCCCCTTGTGTCTAACCAGGGAGGTCGTTCAGGACGTGGCGCGCTTTTTGAAAACGGTTTTTTGCATTGTGTAGGGGCACGTTCATGGACTACCAAACTGACGTTCATTTTTCCTAAATGGCTCTTTGAATACCAAAAAAGGAGTGAAGAAGAAGTGTATGGAAACCGATTGGTTTTGAGCCCCTCTGGGCTCCAAATCACTTGCAACTTTGACCAGTTGCTGAGTAGAGGGTCCTTATAAAGGCACTATAGGAATCGAGGAGGAAAATAGTCGCAAATGGGGTCTTACTTGCGGCACGTGATTGAGAGTGAACGGCTCTGAGCGGCTCGTCGGAATGGTTTCTTCAACGATCGGAGCGGTGTTCAGCTACAACGATCGGATGGCCTAGTGGATAGCGTGGAGGATTCTCAATCGGACAGTGAGGGTGGGTGTTGATGGTTCGACTCCCCTCGGCGTGCGGTTTTTGCATTTTTTTAGTTTCGCTATCCTCGCTTCCATAAATGTCTGTGCATGAGGATAACATGGATATTTGCCATTTATGGGCAAATTCTTACGGTAGTACCCCGTGAGTCGGTGTTATAACACTATTACAATTTTCTCCTACAATTAAGCAAGGCTGCTACTGAAAACTGATTTTTATGTGTAAGTAAGTGATAAGATCATTAATATGATACTTATATTTAGCTGTGGTGCCATTTGTCTCCGATTTGAATCCACATCATTCTCCCGCTGAATTTATTATGTACATCCATACAAGAGACGTTTAGCGCTATTCTGCCTTCAGATTGCGTCTGCGCCAGAAATGAGTGTCAAAATCGTGATCAGTACCATCGATAACCCTTACGGACAGAGGTTCGCTCAAAAAAATTCTTCGACCTTCTTTGGTTGTGGGGGACCACCTGGTCGACGATTATGATCGGAGTCTCACACCTTCGTAGCAGCGACAACGCAACGATGATGAAGCGCGCCGCCGGGCAGCTGTATCGCGAATTTGCTGCACCGTAGGTCCTTCCATGCAGTTATAAGCCTGGATGCATGTGAAATACGTGAACAACATCGTGAACCTTTGTCGACCCCTAGCGGCTACTCACCGACGAAGGTGTCATTCTCCTCCAGCGATAGAACAGATTCATTCAACTTTCTCCACTTTCAAATGCACCTGGAGGGATGACTGAATTTTTCTTTTTCCAACGGTGTTATCCTTGTTGTTAGTTTTATGTTTACTCATCAATAAATGGGAAGGTTTGAATAACAGGCAAGGTTCGTTTCCAATAGAAAGACTCGTGTACACAATCCAATACACACCCAAAATGTCGGAAAAAAATTTTTTGAGCGAACCTTCGTCCATACAAGAGACGTTTAGCGCTATTCTGCCTTCAGATTGCGTCAGCGCCAGAAATAAGTGTCAGAATCGTGATCAGGACCATCGATAACCCCTATGGACGAAGGTTCGCTCAAAAAATTTTTTCCGACATCTGGGTGTGTGTATTGGATTGTGTACACGAGTCTTTCTATGGAAACGAACCTTGCCTGTTATTCAAACCTTCCCATTTATTGATGAGTAAACATAAAACTAATAACAAGGATAACACCGTTGGAAAAGAAAAATTCAGTCATCCTCCAGGTGCATTTGAAAGTGGAGAAAGTTGAATGAATCTGTTCTATCGCTGGAGGAGAATGACACCTTCGTCGGTGAGTAGCCGCTAGGGGTCGACAAAGGTCCACGATGGTTGTTCACGTATTCCACATGCATCCAGACTTATAACTGCATGGAAGGACCTTCGGTGCAGCAAATTCGCGATACAGCTGCCCGGCGGCGCGCTTCATCATCGTTGCGTTGTCGCTGCTACGAAGGTGTGAGACTCCGATCATAATCGTCGACCAGGTGGTCCCCCACAACCAAAGAAGGTCGAAGAATTTTTTTGAGCGAACCTCTGTCCGTAAGGGTTATCGATGGTACTGATCACGATTCTGACACTTATTTCTGGCGCTGACGCAATCTGAAGGCAGAATAGCGCTAAACGTCTCCTTGTATGGGTGTACATAATGAATTCAGTGGGAGAATGATGTGGATCCAAATCGGAGACAAATGGCACCACAGCTAAATATAAGTATCATATTAATGATCTTATCACTTACTTACACATACAAATCAGTTTTCAGTAGCAGCCTTGCTCAATTGTAGGAGAAAATTGTAATAGTGTTTTAACACCGACTCACGGGGTACTACCGTTAAGAATTTGCCCACAAATGGCAAATATCCATGTTATGCTCATGCACAGACATTCATGGAAGCGAGGATAGCGAAACCAAAAAATGCAAAAACCTGCACGTCCAGGGGAGTCGAACCATCAACAGCCACCCTCACCGCCCGATTGAGAATCCTCCACGCTATCCACTAGGCCATCCGATCGTTGTGCCTCAACACTGCTTCGATCGTTGAAGACTCTCAATCACGTGCCATAAGTAAGACCCATTTGCGACTATTTTCCTCCTCGATTCCTATAGTGCCTTTATAAGGACCCTCTACTCAGCAACTGGTCAAAGTTGCAAGTGATTTGGAGCCCAGAGGGGCTCAAAACCAATCGGTTTCCATACACTTCTTCTTCACTCCTTTTTTGGTATTCAAAGAGCCATTTAGGAAAAATGAACGTCAGTTTGGTAGTCCATGAACGTGCCCCTACATAATGCAAAAAACCGTTTTCAAAAAGCGCGCCACGTCCTGAACGACCTCCCTGGTAAGAGTGCTAACGGTTTTGTAACCTGCAGCTCGAGTATGACCCAAATTTCACGAGGGGACAGCGTCGCCAATTGTTCGATGGTAACTGCAAATTATTAGGGTGTCCGGAAAGTTTTGAGAAAATTTGGTCATTTTATTCAACACATATTAACAACAAGAAAAGCGAAAAATCAGTAATCAAGATAGTGGCCCTTCTTAGCCACGACATCTCTCTACCGAATGGGCAGGGCATGGATACCTTTCTTCCAGAAGGAAGCAGGCTGGGACGCAATCCATTCATCGACCATACGCTTGACATCCTGATGGTTGTTGAACATCTTACCCGTAGCGTAAGCCTGGAGACTCCTGAAAGCATGGTAGTCACAAGGGCTAAGGTCAGGTGAATACGGAGGATGGGGCAGCCATTCGATTCCTAAATTCTCCAGCTCGTCCCTTGTCGCCTTCGCATGATGTGGTCGGGCGTTGTCCATGACGATGTGGAACTTGCCCCGGTATTGGTGGGAAACTGGAGCTCGGGACACCAGCTCTCGTAGTTGCTCACAGAATATCGATGATGTTACAGTAGTACCCTCATGAAGAATCTCGTAGTAAATACAGCCGGTGGAGCAGAAGAAAAACGAGAGCAAGTCCTTCTTGGCGTGGCAGCCTCGCTTTGGAACGGGCTCCGGCTTTTGATCCGACGGCAGCCACTCCAGTTTCCTATCCGGGTTTTCGTACGAGATCCACTTTTCATCCTGAGCAATTATGAAGCTCGCCCAAGTCGTCGTTCTTTCTCGATCGAGGAGCTTCTGACACACATCGACCCTCACCGCACGCTCCCTTGCGGTAAGAGACCGCGGAATGATTCCGGGCAAAGCAGCGCGGAAGCCGTTCCTTTTCAGAATGCCGTGAATAGTGGATCGAGGAGTGGAAGTCGTCCTCTCCAACTCCCCTCAGACTTTGGGCAGGATTGGCCCTCACAGAAGCCAGCACGATGCCAGTGTTGGAAGAGGGAGGGCGTCCGCATCGAGGTGCTTCATCGAGGCTAAACTCTCCCACTGCGAAGCGATCGTACCACCTGTAGCAGGTTGCAAGAGAGGGTGCATTGCCACCCATCGACGACAGCGACTCATGCCTCGCTTGAATGGCGGAGCGGCCGGAACGGTGAAGATGAAGTAGGATGCGTCGACTGTAGCGTCTGTCGCACATTATTCGATTGGTCAAAACAAAGGCTAATGACGAAATGAAATATTGGTCAGCTGCTGATTTGATCTACAGACAATCCTCTATCTTCCCATGTTTTGATCTACAGATTTGCTCATGGCCTTCGCGCGCTACGCTTTTTCAAAGTGAGGCAGCGAAATTTTCTCAAAACTTTCCGGACACCCTAATATAAGGCCCCGGCAACAGAAATAGTATTAATATGAGAAGCAAAAAACGAACCGATAACTGGAGGTCCAAACAATGTAGCTATTCCTTCACAAAATGAAGTTAAAGCATATGAACTTTGAAAGTTTCGCATATCCTCCCACATAGTTGTGAGCATAACTGATTGAAGCACATAGTTTGACGAGATAAAGAAGCCGAAACACGCACAAATAAACTAAAACGTAAACGTTTACTACTTAACACACTTCTTGTGAGTAAATCTCCAAACAGTTCAAATGAAATTCATTTTGATTCTCCTTCGCAAACAGCTACGAGCAAAATAAGAAACCAGAATTTGGGCGCAGTTGCCTTGGGAAGGGCCATTTTTCAGCGGAGCTCTATTGATTGGCATGGCAAAATCACGTCATTTTGTTCCATGAGAGGATGCAGACGAGCAGACGACGCCAAACTCCCCCTGAACCAAACAGTGACACATTCACCCTTTTTCTGGGGTGCCAGAATCGCAATTGACTTGAACGTCGCAAGTGTTTTACGCAGGAAGAATGTACTGTTAGTATCACGTCGTCATACTTCACATCATAAACACATATTTAAGAAAAATGAAAATGTATTATTAGGTTGTCCGGAAAGTTCTCAGCGTTTTGGGTGTTTCACTTTAAACGATCGTAACTTTTTTAATACTCATCGGATTTAATCGAAATAGGCACCATTCGAATCAGCACACTTTTGCCAATGTGACAGCAGTCGAGAAATCCCATCAAAGTAAAAAACTGGGTGGTCGAAAATTCACGAAATCCACGAAGGCTTTTTTGCCTGGTCCTGATTGATGAAGTATTTTCCAGCAAGGGAGTTCTGAAAATGTTAGAAAAGGTGATAGTCGGTTGGCGAAAGGTCTGAAGAATATGGCGGTTGAGGTAGAACTTCAACCCCCAATTCGTTCAATTTATGGATAGTGATTTGTGAAACGTGTGGGCGGGCGTTGTCATGCAAAGGAATCGGACCCTTTCTTTTGATAAGTGTTGGCTGCATCTGACAAAATTTTCGGTACAATTCGTCGATTTCTTCACAGTAGGGTTCTGCTGTGATGGTTTGGCCTGGTAAAAAGTTATAGTGGATCACACCAGCCGATGACCACCAAGCCGTGACCAGAATCTTTTTTCGTGAGGGTTCGGCTTTGAAAATTACCTCGGTGGTTCGTCGAAATCCAACCACTGTCCGGAACGTCTCCTGTTATCATACATGACCCATTTTTCATCACAGGTGACAATTCGGCCCAAAAACAGGTCGTTTCTGCTGCGCAAAAGCAATGCAGAAGGAACCTCGAGACGTGCCGATTCCTGCCGGTCACTCCGATTGTGGGGCACCCAATTGTCGAGTTTTTTCACCTTCCCAATGCGTTCCAGACCATCTGCAACAGTGGATTTGCCAAGGCCTAGCTCTTCTGCTATCTCTCGAACTGTTTGGGATGGGTCAGCCTCCAAAATCCCCCTAAAATCCTCGTCAGATATTGCTTTAGGTCGACCGCTATGAGGTTCATCTTCAAGGCTGAAATCTCCAGAACGAAATTTGTTGAGCCATTGCCGCACAGTGCTGAGCCATTGCCGCACAGTGCTTTCTCTAGCACTATTGGGCCCCCACACCTGGTTAATTTGTTGAGCTGTTTCGATTGCGGATTGCCCCAATTTATAGTCGAAGAAAAAAATCGTCCGAAGTGCTCTTTTCACATGCTTGAAAAAATCTTGAAAAAAGGGGGTTTATCAAGCAATGGTGAAACGGCAATTATACCATCAGATAGCGCAAGAAATTCTCTACAGGATGTGCTACTGAGAAGCAAGGCAGAATGAGTTTTTAATCAGCAGTGAATGTACAAAAAATAGGTGCACAAAACGCTGAGAACTTTCCGGACAACCTAATACGATACCGTTACTCTCAACATCTCAGCGGTGGGGAAGGGGGGGGGGAGGAGAGGGGGTGGAGTATGTGAAAGAGAATCGCAATTCGCCGCGCTGACAAGCCCTTAAGTTTAGGTGGGTGGTACTTCTAGAGAGGCGTTAAAACTGCCACTTATGAGGGCTGCAGCGCATTTGCTATTTACTGTGAAGTCGAAGGAAAAACGACTACGAAGATGATGAGACTGCCTTTGTTTAAGGCGGTTCCATCACACCAACTCTTTGTATCAATGCGATAGAAGACGCGTTCTGTAGAAGATGCCCAAGTTCAAAGACTGGACGCGGCAACTACCTCATATTTGATTTTGTTTCAGAAACCTCAATCATAATCGGAATAGAAGTTTCATTCGAAATAAATTGCTAACGTACCGCCATTCCTAGCGTATCCGAGACCATCGTTACTATCCACATACACGCTGTTAGACCACACATTGAAATCCCGTAAACAGTAAACAAACGCTGAAAAGAGACGACATAGCAGAACATTGGGTTTACTGTTGAGTTGTCACGGAGTTACATGGCGTATCTTAACGTTTAAGAACAGTGTAGGCTGCCTTCATACTTTGGCAGCGTCTTCCAGCGTCCACCATTGACCATTAGCGTCCCGAGCGCCCAGCAGCGTGAGCGACTAGGAAAGTATAGGTGTCGACCTGGTGTCTATCTACCAGCGTTTACCAGCGACCGGGAGTAGAGAGCATGGGGAAGTAGGAGGGTAGCGGAACAGGTGGATAGAAGTTTTGAAATTGCAAGGTGTGCAACCGCACCGTACAACTACACTACACCGCACATTTAATCAACTCCGTGCTTTAGCAGTAGTGTGGTTGCGAGTTATTGGTTGTTGCACGCGCTGCAATTTCACGACGCCCAATCCAGCTGTTTGCTACCCTCCTACTTTCCCATATTTTCTACACCGGTTGCTGGCAGGCGCTAGGTCGATATATATACATTCCTTAGTACTGAAGCTGATGAACGCTCGAACGCTACTGCTCGCTGGTGGATGCTGCAGCAAAGTATAAACGCTGTCTGAGGCTTATAAGTCTTTTTGCCTGTGTCTTTTTCGAGCAAATTTTTGGGTTTCGTAGGAGACACTATTAAACATGGGTAAATATAAACAATAAATATACTGGCAGATAAACTGTACAATGGTAGCAGAACGTTACCGATTTTACACAATCAGCATCCGATATCACTCCACAAATCCATGTTGACAGAAGGTTAGCCACTCCAATAATGGAGGTAAGCCATGCTGCTGATGTTTCTTCTATCTGAAGCAATAGAAAATTTACGGTATCAAATGGAAATGATCGGCTAACTGATTATATCCTCAAAAACGAACTCACATGCAAATTGTCCACTGCATAGTCATAGAAGAAAACGTATGGAACATCCAGCACGAAATACAAACTTGTTACGCTCATCAAAAACCTTCAAATAACGTGTTCGAACATCCTTTTTTTACAAAAAAAAACAGAATAGATTGAATTCAAAAAATCCAGTTCTATAATACATAAGGGAAGGAAACCCACGAGGAGAGGAATGGAGGATCGCGTAATCCTCGAAGGGTTCCCCCAAGAAAGTGTCTATACCAGGTCACACCATCGTTGGGGATTCCCCTACGGGGCAGGGAGTCGTATTGGGTCCGAGAAAAATTCTTTTAATAGTTGACTTTTCTTCTTCCACGGACGCTATAATGGGGAGAGTCTTATTTGCTCTATGTTGGGAGAGAGAGGGGACCGTACTTGCATTCTGAGAGAAATTTGCGGGGTCAGGGAATTTTTCCTCAGTTTTTTACTTTTCGGGATTTTTCGCGTTTTACTGCTGCTATGTTCCCCCTTCCCCGCGCTCGAACGTATTAGAGGAAGGAACTAGGGAGATCGTATCGCGCTACCTTTTAAGAGGGGGGGGGGTCGTAGGGGGGTCGTACGGACTCGACCAGAATCCCGAACTACCCAACCAATGACGTGCCCTGTTCTATTCCGGAGGAGATCGTCCACTGCACAGAAATGGATGAGCAGAAGCTGCCTGCCTTCAGAACAATCCTACATCCGGCAGGACTTTAAAAACACCTCAACATCTATGAAGACAAAGAATATTTAAAAACAACTTACAAAACGAAAGAAGATTCACTTATGAGAAGACGATAAAGAACCATTTCTTCGTGTAAACCTTTAGCAACCTGAAGCATATGAGTTACGCGCCGCTGCTTATCACTTACTTGAAGCTAATCAATATCTCACTAACCTCTTTGAGATGCAATTTTGCAAGGAGATTTTTTCTTTTCTTGCGCACTGCCAAAGTGGGAGCGGACGGTATTTTCCCTTGATAAGCAATCAGGTTCGTTGGACCGCGATATCTTAAACATTACTGCTAGTAACTGAAGTAGTAGTCTAGGTAAAGTTATACCTGGCAACTGCATTACCGACAGGTATACGATTTCCCGTCATGCCCGGAGCCAAAGATCCCCGTAAAAGGCGAGCTGACATTGGGAGTGACGGCTCTAAAAAGGTGCGCTCAGGTCTTCCATGATACATGTTCCAAGCTTGTATTCTTTAAAAGCAGTGAAGTTCACTGAATCTGACATATAAAACTACTAAATGAATCCTACGCATTACTTTTCTAGAAGAACAGTATAATTAGTTACCTGTTGGGCCAAATTCCAACTTCGGCAACCCATTCACGGCGAGTCTGTTGTTGTTGTTATTACTATTATTGATGTTGTTATTGTTGTTGTTATTGTTCTTGATCTTGCTCTGCAAATGTATTTATAAAGTCAAAGTTATAGGGATTATCTACCTGACAAACTCTCACTTCATAAAAACAAGGAACTATGATCACTCAACAATTAAACTATTGAACCACAAATAATTCAAATCCAATTTTATACAGCAAGCGCAGAAAACAAATCGTATTTTCCGAAATTAAGACGGAAGATTACTTTGTTCAAACAAGTATCCGACAGTTCTGAACTAGAAGAATCCCCATCATTGGACATTTCTGAATCCGAACCACTGTCATCATTTTCCAACGGCTCCTCGCTGCTAGTTCCGTTGCCCACTGACCTTTAAGCATTAATATTAACAGAAACAATAACAAATATTATCTAATAGTGTGACTCCTCATTTTATCCAACTCTTCTTTGTTTTCACATCATATTATTCTCGGCAAAATTTTATGTAAATGACAACACCCTGTACTAATGTCTCACGTGACATTTCGCGATAAATGATAAGAACATGAGGCTGTGTTCACATTTTGCGTCAGCGTACGCTAGCGTACGGCAGCGTTTCGAGCTTTTCGAGCGTACGCCAGCACCAGCGAACTAAGAAAGTGTAGGTATCGATCTAACGTCCACCAACTTTGCCACGTACAGCAACGTCCAGGAGTAGAGCATGGGGAAAGTAGGAGGGTAAGAGACTGCTGCATTAGGCGTCGTGAAAACATGGCGTGTGGAACGCACTGTATATTAAATTGCAAAATGCTGTGTTTTAGAAGTTGTACGACGCTGCAACAGACACCGCGATTTCACGACGCCTAGTCTGCTAACCTCCTACTTCCCCATACCCTTCACTTCTGGTGGACGTTGGCATTCACTGGAAAGCTAGACTGATACCTATACTTTCCTGGTCGCTGATGAACACTCGAAACGCTCGAACGCTGCCGTGCGATGGCGTACACTGATCTACCTTTTCGCCCTTTTGTCCAATTAGTTATTCGTTGTAATTCAAGTTAATTGATCAACCTTGGCACAAAATACAAGAAAGCTTCCAGCCTTGGCAAGAATCATAATTCCACAACACAGCTAGCCATGCTTCCATTGACGCCCGTTAGCGAGAGGAAGGCAGCGCAAAAGCGCTGCAAGAAAAGCGGTTCTCAGAACTTATAGAAGGCGAGTTTGCAACCGCAGACGGCGGCGCCGCATCGTTCCGTGTCTCGAATTTCAGCCACCATCCTCTCCCCCTTACTTTCTCAAGACTCAGGCCGGCGCCCACCGATCGAGCCCTCGTGGACGGGAATCGATCGGCGCCGGTTGCCTGCGGCTGCGTTCGCATTCAAAGATTCGAAGCACTGCTGTAACTGCAGCGCGGTAACGCGAGTTGCTGCGCTATACAGCGCGTTGAGTTAACGCTATCTAAGACTAGTTGGCCCAAGCATTTTGGCGTGAACAGCGTTAGCATCATAAAAGACAAAACACTTACATTTTGATCAAAGGATGCTCACTGTCTTGTTCAATGTTATTAATGGCATCCATGCTCAAAGCAGTCTTATTCGGCATTCGATTTCTCGGCTTGGAATGAACAGTGGTACAAGGTGAATTGTCCAGCTGAAACAGCGATGTCGGGAGTACAGGAGTTGAGACAAGGAAGGAGGACAAACGGCTAGATAAGGACTCACATGTAAATTTAAATGTTCAAGGTGCTTGAGTTGTCCACCAAGCATAGAGAATTCAGGAGCCGGAGGTAAGTCTACCGTTCGTGGTCTGTTCATAAATGTTCCTACTGATCGTGACCGCGTTGGATGATCCTGAAGAGCAGTCACAGCATCTTTGACTTCCTGAAACTAACCGCTAAGCATTCGAATTACAAACTTCCTATCGAAAAAATAAAGTAGTAAAAATGGATGAGTCACATACGGTACTATAAGATGGCGAAAAGGGGTGTTTCCAAATACGCTGGCCGCGAGGGTTCAGACAAAGATGGTAAAGAAAATGCATAAGAGCGCAGAACTTCGTCACCGGACTACGCAACCGACGCTTGGCGTACATGGAAACACCCCGTATTGCCATCCGATATGTACTGTAGGTAAAGGGACCACACAGTCGCGGGTAGCTTTTCGGAAAAGGTTAAGTGAAGAGTAAATAGCTCCGCCCTTACCGTTACATTTATTTCCGTACACAAACAAGGCCTCTATAATACAGCATCATCCTCTCAATAAGTATCTTCGCCAATATTGATTCCGTACGAAAGGTATGTGTATAGCGTAACGGTAGTTCTGCGTTGCCGCGACGCGTACCAACTAGTAGACATGACATGACATGTTGAATCGATTCCGTCTTGGTGTAAATGCCGCGCATGTGACACCACTTGATTCACGATTTCCACAAATGCACTAACTAGTTGGCTTCATACAACGCAAAATTGACACGCTGGACCGACTTCCACCTGGTGTAAATGCCGCGCATGTGACAACCCTTGCATCACGATTTCCAAATTGGATCAGAGAATCGTGCGCGTGACTGCGACAAATTGCGCTTCAAAGCTGCAAATGCTAGTTCAAATCGAATCGCTTAAGTCGCGAAGTATGAACGCGTCCAAAGGTAACACGACGTGAGAGTGCGCATTTTGTAGCACTCGCCATATCTTCTATAGACCTTTTTACGCCAACTTAGTGATTTGAAAATAAAGTTTAAAAAATCACCTCTGCGTTGAAATCTAGCTTATTCATAAACGGTCTGAAATACGATGGCATCGATGGCAGAGAGCATGCGCGACGAGGCTCCACATCTTGATACTGAAAACTAATTCATTCATTTGGAATAACCATTTCTGCTCAATATAACACAGCAATGTCAACAGCACAAACTGATCTACTCCATTATTACTGACTTCAACCCTTCCTCAATGACAACAATTAGAGTGCGTTCATACTTGGCGATCGCGCGATCCAATAGAGTGATCCGATCGCGCGATTGAAAAATATAAGCGCTCTTATCTATTAAGAATTTGGCATTATATGGACACTCATCTACCATGCCTTACGTGTTAAATACTACTAAGTTATAACGACAGAGGAAGATATTGAGAAAAAGAGAGGGAAATCAAACGGCAAACTCACACTAGGATTGAGCATAGCCAGAAGGGGATATAACTAAGAAAATGAGAAAATAGAAAAATTGCTACAACAAAAATATAATGAAAAAACATAGGTTCCTGATCTAGTACTGTTCTCTATTATGTCTCAGTTTTTCTATTTATTTTTTGATATATGTCAGTTAAAATGTTTGACTTGTTTTGTTTTCTTTTTCATGAGGGTGACTTTTTCTGTTGACTGACCAACATACAATGAACAAGCATAGACGGAATCTTACGGATCTTACGGACACCCCCCCCCCACTCGTATGGCAAGTCTAGGACCAAAGTTCTCACCTCGCGTTCGGTTCGCTCGAGCGATTGGATCGTGCGACCACGACCGGCAAGCGGTGCACCGCTGCAACGGCAGCTCAAACTGGGTCGCGTTCACACGGGCCAAGTCGAACTGTGCCTTTGCGGAGGTGCACCGTTTGGCGGAAGAGCGCCCCTGTCGTGGTCGCGCGATCCAACTGAACGACCTGATCGCGAAGTCTGAATGCGCTCTAGGGCGATATTGAAAATCTGCATACTGGTAAAGGAGCAATGAACAATGGAAGAATAAGTGATTATAGGAACCATGATACTACTCGTCTATCTCAGATGACGCCCCATGACGGAAAAGAAGCCCCACGAAAGTTCGAAATATTCCCACCTCCACCCCGCTGCGGCGCACCTTTACAAAGGGCTGTAGCACCTAATGTAAATTTTAGGTTGGCGGGAAAGTTCTGTCACACTTTTTTGAACTCAACTTGCCTATTACCTGAAGAGGGGTAACCGGTAATGTGAGCACTTATACATCAAGGAGTGGTCTTTCTATCAGTACTGACTCCTGCTTCTTCTTCCTCTGTAATGTGGACAAGAATTTTATCCGCTACCATCGGCACCGGGTATGTGACAAGAGGATCGTGAATCATCGCGCTGTTGGGCGTCGCGTGCGACGTCGCGCCCGCAAATGACGATGGTTCCAGGTAGATGATGGCGACAACAGACAATTCAGAACCGAAAATAGTCATGAATGTACACGATGACGGGGTCTACATGAAGTCCGGTGCTCCAACCGACAAGTTAACACGAGTTAAGAAAACGCCGCGTCCATCCCGCGCGCGGCGAAACGGCATTTTACGATCCTCTTTACCGTCTCCCATCGGCACCGACCACCTCCAAGCGCTTCCTCAAACTCTTTCTTCCACCACCCTGACGCCAGCATGATAGCTGCAGATGCCAAAATAATGGAGCTGAATAAGGACGATGCCCTCAATTATCGGACAACCTTCCACGACGCTAATGCTTCGCGGGAGCCTACAGTTTTGATGACGAAGTGAGGTTTGGGTTACCTGTGAACTCAGACTGAGGGAGCTGCGGGTCGTGAAAGTGCTGGATGAAGAAGCTGCTTCCTCGGTCAATGCGTACGCAAAGCAGCTACGAGATCTAAAGCGTACCGTCGATCAGAGGGAAAAATTTGTCCGCACAGCCCGCCCTCATCATGATAGTGCAGCGCACTCCGTCCAAAAAAGTTCGAGCCGTACCTCATGCAATAGAGCTGGATGGCTCTCCCCTTGCACTGGTGTAGCACAGACATTGCTCCTTCTAACTGCGAGTTGCCTCCCGTACTCAATCGTTATGTGGACGAGAAAACCTCCATAACCCGAGTTCAAGTCAAGATTGAGATGATGTCCAACTTTGCGTCGCGCCTCCCTGCATTGTGAAGCGATGGCATCCATGAGGTGCTCAAAAACAGGCAAGGACCCCGCAGTAACATTGCTGTACAATTTTGATCTTACACGCCTCTCTATAAAAAGAAAGCCTAATTTGAAAAATGTGACAGAACTTTCCCGCCAACCTAATATTAAACACTACCAATCACTTTCTGCATTACGGTACACGAAGGCATCGAAATTCCCGCCTCCCTCATTTCACATCACTGAGAAGTGTAGCAGAAGCGCCTGCGAGAGAAAATCAATACTCACGCTTTGGTGATAGCTACTGCAAGACAAAGCAAATAAACTAACCATTCGGCCACATTCTTGATTCTTCATGCTTTCTTCATCTTCCCGCAGTTTTTTCAATCTTCTGTGGAAAACTTTCATCTGAACACATTATTCTTGTCAAGATTCCATCATATGAGAAAGGATTGCGAAGGTGCAGTGGTAGTTCGGGGGTGCCAAACGTCGGCGCAACTATGTTGCGTCATGTTCTCCTTGACATGTTTCTTCGAGGCCTGACAATAGTTTTACCCTTTATTTTCCTAGCTGCAACGGATATGCCGAAACACGACCTCGGCGAGAAGGCGCAGACGGCAGACATGGGATTACGTAGCGCAGCCGCCTGGCACCCTCAAAATCCTTCTGCGGTCTCGACGAGTTCCACAAACCTTATACTCTGGAGTGTCACTCTGCCATTCCACATCCTTTACTACAAGTCCTATAAGGATAATGATAGATAAGACGAGGGAGATTGCTATAATTGCTGGACCTATGTCAGTGCCCTGCTCCGGTACGAACTAAAATAAGACCATTCGAGTACAGTCAAATAATATGAACTCTCTGATTCAGGAAAACCAATAAAAAAAGAGATGCCTCACATATTTGAGAAACAGTGGGAATATTATAGTTCCGACACCAGTACCAGAAACTGCTAAAGCCGTTGCTACTCCCCTTCTCAATTCAAAGTTATACGTGACAATGACGATGGCAGCATTGTAAACTAACGAAAGCCCTGTGAATTCATAAAATCGTTTCACATAAATAAAATGCATAGAAAAAGCCAACATCCGCTTGAAGTTGCCTACCTACTCCTATCAGTCCTCCAAAGCATAGGGTGAACATTAAAATTGACTGACAAAAATACGATGTTACCGCACCAGCGCAACAGATGATTCCCCCAATCAGAATCGTCCTCCTGAAACAGCATCATATCCTAGATATCATAAAATCATATGGTAAGGAACATTACACAACATACAACATCGCAATCCTAAATCGCGCTGAAGCTGCGTTCATACAGCAGCGTTCAGATTTCGCGACTGCAGTCGCGCGTTCGGCGAGATCGATGCAGTCGAAAGCATGCGTATCGATCGCGTCCAACGCGCAACCGAAGCGCTACCGTCGCGAAGTCTGAACGCTGCCATACTTTGCGTCAGCGTTTTGAGCTACTAGAAAAGCATAGATGTCGATCTAGCGTTCTCAGCGTACGCCACCGTCTTCAGCTACTGCACGTCAATAGCTCAAAACTGCTCGCAAAACGCTTAAAAAGCCGGCGTAGGCTCGAAATTCTAGATCGATATCAATTCCTTGTCGTTCAGAACGGTGGGGTACGCTGGCTACGATTGCGTACGCTCAAAACGCTGCCTATAGTTTCTAGGCTCGGAAAGCTGACGCAAAGTATGAATACAGCGTCACACCTTGCGATACTGATGAGTAGGAGAACGAGCGCAAAGGAAATAGATGGATATCACTCGGTTTTCTCATTCTCCCAATTTACCCAATCTATATCTACACCTTACTTTGGGCGCATACTTCTAATCTTCGATCTGCCTGTTCACCTATTCTTCCAGTTCGCTCGCGACTTTACGATCGATTTCCATCGACTTCTTTTACGCGCATTCTTCCATACTTCCCTTTTTCTGTTCTCTGATTTCCCAATGCCGCAAAGTATGAACGCAGCTTCACTTCACTTATCGCGCAATCGTTACGCGTCCGACCATTCTCTTAACATGTCATTTCCGTGAATAATTGATCAAATATCTCTATAATCCCAGATCTTTCCCTCAACTTAGTGTGATATGGGGTCAATCGATGGCGCAGTCCACTGAGCCTAACAGAACAATAATTTCGGTCCCTTGCTGTTACGAGAAAATCTCTGCGGTCGAGCCGGTTTCCCTCGCAACCAAAATCAAATATTCCTTTGAAAGCGCGACGACTAAGGCGACTAGGCTTCACCAGGCAACCAACACAAGGATTAGTATCGAGTGCGGCTTCTTTCTTGAAATTCATGCTCTCAATGTAATCCCCATTACGATATTGCCTAATCCATAAAAACATCAATATTACTCTGCACAGAAGCCAATAAAGAGTAATGCGAAGGTAAAGGGAGAGGGGGCATAGTAGCAAGGGGGAACATGTAATCGCCAATGATAATCATTATTCACTCACTTGCAGTCACATACATCAGTGATGAAACCAGCAATTGGTCCCAAAAGTAAGGGAAGAGACAGGAATAGCGACGCTACAGAACTGGCACCGAAACGCTTTGCACCAAAACGCTAAACATAAATCGGGTTAGCCATAAGTTATAGTTAATATAAGCCTTTCCAAGAAAGTCACCTCTTGAATTTTGGGAAATAATACACCAAAACTGAAAGAAAGACCGTCCGCAATGAAATGTAGGATAAAACTGAACGCGACCACAATCCAACCATATCTGCAAAACAGCGATAGAAGTGGAAGAGCAACGAAGAGCACGGGCCCTTCTTTGGGACAGGAGCTGACTTCTGAATAAGGCTGCGTTCTACTTTGCGCCAGCGTAAGCCAGCGTTTCGTGCGTACGCCAGTACGTACGCTAGCGACTATTAAAGTATAGATAACGATCAAGCGAATGCCAGCGACTAGGAAAGTATGAATATCCATCTAGCGAACGCCAGCGCATGCTACCGTTTTCGCGGGCAATTTGAGGAAGACCAAAACTGCCCGCGAAGACACTGCTGTACGCTGCCATGCGCTGGCGTACGTTGATGCGAAGTATGAACGCAGCCTGAAGGAAGTGCTCCTCACCAAACCCTCTCACAACTAAGGCCGGTCACTCATTACCAACAAATCGTTGCTAGAAAGATTGGAAATCTGAAATAACTAAGGAAGCCACCTACGTTGAAAACTTACCCTCCATTGAGATATTTTGGTTTTTCTGTCAAGCTGCTGTCCGTTGAGGAGGTCTCCGATGACTCAGCTAGAATCAATATTCATTGAGAAGGATGGTAGAAATCATGTAAAAAGAAGGATTACCGATGGAATCGCGCGAACTAAAGTGTACAGCCTTTGGTGGCTGGTTTGTTGCCGGCACATATCCAGGTTGCTAAAAATAGAACACTTGAATTCAAGAGAAAGAACACTTCTGTATGGGTTCGTGTAAGTGCTCACTTTTTGCTGACGTCACTGGGAGGTTTTTTTAGTTCTGCCCTCCTGGTAGAGGAGACGCTGAGACGATGTCGCTACTCAGAGCGATAGCCGGAACAAAGCAAGAACCCCTTACCTAACAGTCTAACTCCCCAATGTAGCAGTAACTTTCCAAATTCCCTGTTCAATTCTGACATTCTGGAAGTCGGGAGAATGTCAGAAATGAACAGGGAATTTGAAAATCTGGCGTAGTTTCGTTTGAAACGGGCTTTACCTTCAGTTCACGTCCAACTACTCGTTTGAATTTATCCATTTCCGTGAATATTCGGAACAGCACTCTGCATCCGGATGTCTGTCCCTATCGGCGATCGGAAGGCACGATTCTTGATTACCGTGGGCTTTTATGGGCGTTGTGACTCGTTTCAATGAGGCGTAAGTTGCACAATTTTGGACGTAAATAAGGGTGTTCTCACCGGGCTGAGCGCAGACGACCAGAAAAATCATGAGCCACACAATTCTCTGGTTTTCTCCGCGTTTCCTCGCCTGCATGGCACTCCTGATCTCAGGATATCTGTCAACCGTAGAGAGCCTTCCTCCTCCTTCCTTTCTCCTTGCTCCATCCTCTTTTTCTTCCTTCCTTCTCTCACCGTCTTTATTTCCTTCCTCTGAATGCTCGAACAGAAGATGCGATGAGAAAACATCTCTGGACCCTCACAGCGAGAGAGCATCCGGTTGACAGATATCTTGTAACAGGCACTCTATGGTCAGGGCACGTATTGCCGTTCGAGCAAACCGGCATTTTAAACTAAGAGGATACTATGCATATCGATCGACGCCAGAGGTCGGTGCTTCAAAACGCAACTCTCTCAGGACTGAGTAAGAACTTAATGGACGCAGCTAACCAGCGGTGACTCTTACCGTCGGCGCTCTAAGCTAGGCCTTGGTTAGCAGAAGAGACGCACACCTGCTGCCGCATGGGTCCCGTTCAAATAGGTAACGCCCGAAAAAAGGGGAATACTTGAGCCGCGCCTTGAGAGTTCATCTGACGAGATTGACTGTAAAAAATCACTCTAGCAGGAAATAATTGGATTAGAAAAACAGAGGTAAGTTAATGCAAGTTTCAGAAAAATGGAATGAAGTCGCGTAATACTGTCGGTCTACGGGATGGGGAATTTGGAAATGGATCTCACCTGATTAGATGTGAGCCAAAATGCGATGAAATCGTCATTATGCTTACGATTGCGTGCGGAAGAATGCCGCCGACCTTCTTCTTGTTTCATCTAAATAAAAGAAATGACTATAAGAGCGCGTTCATACTTCGCGATCGCGCGATTGGACCGCTCGATTGGGAGAAGCTTAGTTCCCTTGTAAACAAATCAGCCTGTGCTCAATTACTTTGTAAGGAAGTTGTATGAAGTAAAACTAAAAAAAACATTCAGTACGAGGAGGAATGTGATATGTGCGAAAGTGTTTGCAATGTAATGTAATCTACGATGATGCAAAACGATGACAGACAGATACGAAAGGGGAGGGGCTGAGTGAGTTCATATGAATCGTCAGATGACTTTGTCGATGACACGGTCAACTACATTAGCTATCGATAACGGTCAAATAATTTATAACGAAACTGCTTACCTCGATTTGTGGTAGAGAAACTACTGCTACCCGAAGAGATTACCATAACAACAGCCGTTTCGGTGAAGTTAGTAAGGAATCTGCAAAAAAATAACGTCTGGTATCCTTCTGTATTGCAGTGAATGGAACGTAGAAACGAAGTGCAAACAATTCGCAAAATACATGGGGAAAATGAAGAATGGTCCTTGAAAAGATCAAAACTCAAAATTCCAACGGAAGCGACGGGGAAGCAATAACGTCATATTTGCACAATGGTAACGCCGATGGAATGCGGTTTGTCATTCTAAAAAAAACCATACATCCAGATTATGTTCAGCGGAAGAAACATTGTAATGCGGAAGTGGGGTCGATTAGAGGACAGCGAACGGATAGGGTTTCGTCACTTCACAGATAAACCTCATGGCTGGTGAGATAACAATGGCCTATACGAGTTAGCAGGCAAAATGAAACATGAAATCTTTTACCAAGCAAATATTTTTCTTCATCATCACGATTCTACCTACCGCCGCCCACCACACCTCGCTCACTGCTTCCGGAAACGGAAAATGGATAGACGAGTGCCCCTGCATTCGATAATGTAGGATCCCAGCGAGAAGGCTTAAAGACACACACCGCAGTAGCAGTTCTTCGGAAGTGGGATCCAATCATAAGGCTGGAAATGCCAGCTTACTTGTCAGTGAAGAAAAAAAAGGACAATGCTGTCGAAGACGCTCGGAGAAGCGCGACACTGTTGCGCGGACAAGAGAACAGAGACAAACATGAGAGAATAGGACGATAAACGAGACGACAGACGTGGTCCCATATAGATACGGTGGATCCCCACCCAAAAAGGCACTCGTCATATCTAAGTCAAGATGGGGTGGGGTAGCTTCTTCACGTGGCACTCCTTCGGCTAATGACAGCCGCCGGGCACTTGTCACGCTGAGATTGTGGACCGGACGTTTTGTACGGATTCCATGAATCTACTAATCGCAAACTTGTGTTCTGACGTCAAGCAGCGTGGCTTCCCTTTACTGATCGTTAACCAATGCCTTTGAAGGCTAGGGCACATCATTGGTTGGGGATTTTAGTCGACTCTATACGACCCCCCCCCTTTTTTTGGGAGTTGATACGACACGATGATAAATAGCACATGTGAAACAGGAAAAGCCGCGAGACAGTACGACCCCCCTCTACAATCAGATTTTCCCCAACTTCCTGCCCCTTTTTTCC
>MU912649.1:9104-42318 GCA_036418165.1 Cooperia oncophora
TTCCTTGAAGAAGAGGTCTTTCGAAATCGCTCACACATTCATTAAGTGCCAGCTTAGTGCGTCGCAATCCTGTTTTCTCCTTTTTAGAAGCTCCACTCCCAAAGAAGCTATGGGTGTTCAAAAAACGGTGCTTGCTTGGCTTGGAACTGACTTCGAACAGTGAAATAGCTCGCTCCCATACCACCACTCCACAAAACGTGCTCTAACTCTGACTGCAAGTCTGGATGGATTGTTGTGACATCTAAATCCTTTCTATGCGGCGAGAGGGCAAATCTCCCCTGGCTGTCGATCTTCATTCGGATGACTGGAACGGTTACCGCTGGTTCTTTGCCAAATTAGTGGATTCCACTACTGGAACGTAGGTACTACATGATACTAGTGACTTTCGAGAAGTCAAAGAAAGGGTTAAGCATTATACGCAAGCACAGAAATAGTATATCCTCACAATTTTTATTTCCTTGTGTTCACGTAAGTCGGGATCTTTTGCATGAACAAAAACGTGTCCACCCGAATCTCTCGTGCAAAAAACTGAAGTGTTTTCTATCGACACGAGCTTCATCATCTTCTAGTTTCCCCGTTGTGACCCCGTTATGACATTTTAGGGTCACCCACGGGTTCTTATGCTTTGGAGAGCTATAATAACCTTCATAACAGGCCAAGTAAAATTAGGGAGCAACGCCGGAATCTAGAAGATTCCGGCACTGTTCCTTCAACTTTCTAACAAGACTTTCGTTTTATTCCTCACCCTGCTATTCGAAAAATTCCCTGTCGTGATGTGGTCGCGACCCCCTTCGGACGACACGAAAACTCACCCATCCGACACAACACGACTTCGAGTTGGTTCAAAAACTCTGATATGCTTCTAGAACACATATTTTCGTTCTATTCATCTCACATAAGATGCCCCTTTAGGCCACAATGGTGCTGCACTTCCGAAAAAGTCTGATCGCCGGTCCACTTACAGACTAGTGCAGGTTAGCAGGCCTTGTCGGCTGTATTAATGAAAAAAAGCAAAAAAAGCAAACTTACGGGGTGTGGATCCCACAACCCGCCTGTGACACCTGATCGTACGGATTGCGGTTTATCACTGTAGGCAGGGTATCCCTCCACGTTTTTTGAGGACGCTGCCTTGCTTCATTGCGATAGCATGGTCAACCATCAGGCGCGAAGAAAGCCCCCCCCCCATTTAAATCTTCCGCTTTTAAAATTTCAGAGGAAGATATGAGCACATTGTCAAGACACGTTTCGGTGTACGTCACATTGCAAATGGAATGGAAATGGTTGGACGGACCTGTTGTCCCTCTGTGGTCAAGGAACGTCAAAGAGCCAATACTCTTAATAGATGGACTCTTTTTGTACGTACTTTTCGTATTTCCCCACCTTACAACTTGAAAACTCTGAAACTGAGATGCCCAAATCTTCGAAGAGAAACTATTCCGGTACGAAATTAGTTTCTGAAAAAATTGAGGTACTTGATTAAGTAGAAACTGCTAAACTGTCGGTTCCTGAACATTATCACAAGGTATGGACAAACGTCAGGCCCCATGCGAAACTCGAACCCGCCTGGTATCCGGGAGAGTGAGTTATCAGGTGTGCACCTTTAGCTGAACGCGGAGTTCATCTAGCATCCCAGAGATCTGCCTGCGGCATGACCTAACTTGATTGCTGCACTTACTGCTGACCTCTCATCTGGCTGCTCAACAAAAGAAGATAAATTGGATGGAGATCATCTAGTACTAGGAACTGCTACGTGAAAACCAGTAGTTTCTCAAATCCATAATCATTAGAATAAGGATAAACGTTTGCGTTGAAGAAACCCTGTCAGATCTGTTAGAAATCTGTGTTGTAGATGCATCCGCACATCTAACGACCTTCCAAAAGGCGAACTAATTCTTATAGGATGACCTTTCACACACTATTTCTCTTGCAGCCACTCTATGTTGACCTAGAGCTCACACCCAATTCTGGTCACTCCGGTCATCTGAAAAGCTGTATGAGTACAACATGAGCACACCTCATCAGTGTTTGTCGCTGCTTGAGCATGTCAAGTTACTACTAATGGGCCCTTGTCAAGACTCTTTCATTCGCCGGCAATGTCTACTACGGGACTATGCATGCACTCATAGCACCCATTCGTTCTAAGAACTCTCACACCCGTCCACGGCTCCTCCACTTCTTTCACCCAACCCTCCTCAAGTATTGCCAGAGTGCTGCGAATAAGGGATCAGGAAAAAGGAGCGAGGATTTTTATCAAAACGGCTCCCCCAACTTAGGATTCGAGTAAAAGACTGTTGCAGTAGAATGGCTACGTGAGCAACGGAATTATGTAGTTTTTAAAATGTTAAGTAGTGTACCTAATTTGTTTCGTAGTGAATTTGGTTGCAGTATTATAGAATTTTACCTTCCTTTGGAATTTGCCACATGTGGGGGGGGGGGGGGGGGGGGGGGGGGGGGGGGGGGGGGGGGGGGGGGGGGGGGGGGGGGGGGGGGGGGGATGCACACTAATAATCTCGGTACGCGTTGGGGATCGAGATGTGCGCAGTCAGCGCAGGCAAGTATGTGACCGTCCATGGCCGCAGGCCGGTCATTCAAGGGGTTGCGGGGGAACTCTGCAATATTTATACAGTATCTTGCTGAACACCGCTCCAGCTAAAGTCCGCCACAGGGGCTGAGTCATAGCAAAAGTGTTCCTGGTTCGCGACAGCAATAGAGGCAAGCATGGTAAGGTGTTCAAGTTGACATGAATTAACAAAAGAGACTAGCGAAAGTACGAAATGCTCGTTTTGAGCCAAACATCGCTCAAATTTGCATAGCAACCAGTACTGCAGTAGCAATGGCGGACTTCGTACGACGAATTGGGGGTTTCCCAAGCCAAAAAAAGCTTTGAAAAAAGAACAGAAGTCATGCTCTCCACCGTATACGACTTACTGTAGCAAAATTTTTGGTGTTTCTGACATTTACGGCGCTAGTAGCTTCGGACGACCAGATTTCCAAGGGTCTCCCTCCTTCCAAGAAGGCATTGGCAGCAAATATCCTGTTAATGGAGGTGGAGCTGGTTGTGAAGCAAGCTGGCCGCGCAATCACACTTACGATACCGCAGGGCCGGGCTCAAGTCCCGGGTCCATTCCCGCCCAGGCCGACGGAGTCTGCTTCCTTTCAAGGACGGTAAATTGGTACCAGATTTGTCTGGGAGGATAAAACACCGATTTGTACCACCACAAGTCATTGTATAGGCAACATCGCATTCAGTAAGCCACTACAACTCTGAGTAGAAGTAGAATGCATGCCGCATCCTACAAAGGATCACCCACTGACCAACGACAAAAACTTTTATCTTTTTTTTCGTCATGCACACGCCATCTGTGCGATCCGCGCTAGGCAGTCGAATCGAGCCGTTCTTGCTGAACTCTGTGCAAGGCACAGAATCATCATTGGAGAACTGTGAGTAGCGAATTAAATTCTTGTTTTTCGTGAAGTCAGTTGTGTCTGAAATTAGGCGCAATAACTTACTATTAGGAACAGGGGAGAGGGAAGGTGATTGTGCCATGAGTGACTCCCGCTCAGGTGATCCTCCTCTCCCGAAACGAAACCGTATTTGTTTGATGGAATAGATGCTCTCATCTGGAGCCCTTTCCAATAAGCTGAAATAAACACAAAAGATTTGACATCTTTTATCGAATTCCTGCTTAAGCATTGAGCATTGCACATTAAAACAGTCGGAGAAATGGTCAAAATCGAAGCAAAAATTGAATAAACGATTTCACACCATACTTCAGAAAATGCATCCCACCCCGGACAAGAGCATCATTTGTTTCCAATGCCGATGCGGTCTAGACAGTAGGACAGTGTTTATGGGTTATGGTAGGTAATCTATTTTGCAAGAACCTGAAGGCTTGTTTGGCTTGTTTGAGCTCCCGTGTGAAGGCCAAGACATTTGGTCTTATGGTCATGAACTTCTTAGTTCCTTGAAGGCTCACAACTCTGTCATCATTTCATCGTGCTGCCGTTGTAAATTTACCTCGTTTAAACGATGCCTTCGGACAAGATGATTATTGTGAACGTACAATTCTCAAATTTTACACGGTTGTATTTTTAGCTTTTGAACAATATGCTGAAAGCAATAGCGAATTCATAATCGGGCTCATTGAAAATCTTGAGAGAAATTTTAGAACCACAGCTATGATTCACATCGCCATTATTTTCACCATTGTGAACGGTTGCCCACCGCTCGCTTACGGTAGTGAGAACGGTAAGCATGGTGTGATGTTACTGGGATTCTTTATTATCGTTTTGCTCAACTCTTTTGTATCATTGCACTTCAACGGGTTCTATGGCACGGCCTCGAAATGAGGACTTCTCAGACCGATTGATGAATTTTCTACAGCTCCTCATTCATGTCAATATTAGGCATTGGCCTCGCAGTGACGACTTCGGCGAATAGGGCGAAAACCAAGTGTGCCCGATGAGTTGACTAAAATTCTTGCCACGTTCTCCCCAATTCTATCGAAAAATCTTATTGGTTATTGCGAACAACTAAGCTCCTGGTTAAGCTCAACTTTGGTGAGATCAGAACTGCCATTCCTATCGGGCCTGCTTTACCAGGACTTGCATCTTGGAATAATCATTGATTTAACTGGAGTCAATCGGAATCGTTTCTCACATATACATACGTGCCAATGGGCTGCCTAATAAAAATGTCTTTGAATCATTTCTCGTCCATGTGAACCAAACACTTGCTCCATTGACTTCTTCTGCCGGCTATATTAAACCGCGGATAATTCCCTTGACTCTCTTGGTCAATTTAGAAAGGATATGTGCACTACTAATTGTTCCCGAGAATCTGGAAGTAGCTTGTGTGGCGTATCCCAACGATCGGTAGTAACCATAGGCACCTAAAGTTCTTTGATCTTGTCTCCGGATGAATTCATTTTTTGCAGCAAAATTTAGGAACTAATCATACTGTCTTGTATACTGCCACTTCTGATGAATAACCCAGTCCCTTGACGTTTCTCCACCCGTGAGGGCGTATTAACCGAGAGTTCACCTCTAAAGCCTCGATCTTAAACTACGACTTCCAAATTGCGCGATGGGTGGGACTCTCACAATATTATACCGTGTATAGATGTATCGACCACTTATCGATCACTTTGTTCAGAAAAGATATTCTTTTGAATTTTCCAGCTGTCCATAGATTAGCGGTGAAGCGCGGTCGGCTATAGTCACGCGTTTCGGGAATCCCAAGTGTCGCTATCAAAGACAGACCCCGCTATTGTATGTTGTTGGATAATGGCCTAACTTACAAAGTAAAGTCACTAAATGATCCAGGGAATTTAAAAAAAAGCAGGGAAAATTGTTGAGAACACCCTAAGAACTGGGAGCTTTTCTGGACGCGTTCTCCAGGGCTGCTCGTTTTAGGCTAGCAAAGCAATATCTTGCCGCCTTTCACTCACCAATCGTTTCTTCGCGTCATCCAATGCTAATACCGTCTAAGAGAGAACAAAAAAAAAAACGCGGTGTAGTGACCGAAATTGCCTTTAATTTTCGGTGGGCAGGACAAGGAGATGTCGGAGCTGCTACTCATGAGAACCCTCAGTGCCTTCGGTACTCACTTTGAAGGCACACAGACTACCTGAACAAGGAAGGACGCCCACAAATTGACTAAGTGTGGGGACTACCTTTAAAGTCGCTTTTCACGACGAGCTGGTGAAGCCTGACTTCAATAAGAAATGTCGGCCCTTCTTCACTCAGCACTGTCAAGTAAGGCGACGCAATTCGACTTGGGAGAGCATCTGGAATGTTCCTACTAACCTTAGTTTATGCAGATATGCAACCAGGTTGGTTGGTGGGAGTGTCAAGTGATGGCCCTGGTCGCCCTTCAAGATCGTGGTCCTTGAAAGGCAAATAGCATTGGTCAAGGTCACTGAGAATGCTTCATGATATGGCCTACACCCTAGCTTTTTGAAGAAACAGCAAGAGAGCAAACTGTTATGTCTCAATGTTCGAGCTCTCTTTTCGGACGGTCTTTGAGCAAATTGAAATTTTCGTTGAGAGCTACCGCATTACACTGCCACCTCCTGTTCGATTACCCTTACTCATTTGCTTACTTGTGGCGACCTATGAATCCAAGATGATAGTAGAAGGGAACACCTAATGATCCGACATCCGATTCAGGGTTGAAAGGCGTGCAGTGTTTATCCCGCTAAACACACGGCCACTTCCACTTGCTTTTTATACCTAGTCCAATAACCGGTGGTAGTCGCTATTTTTTTTTCTTTCTTGTTCTCTTTCCGCAGTGTACCGCGCACCCTAGCCTTGTCGTCTGTTAGATCGAGAGTGGAGTGGCATTCTCTAAATGTGTACGCTCATCTCATTGCAAGACTTTTTTTTAATTCACAACTCTGTAGGTGTCTGAACTTCCTTATTTCTTCTTTTGGCGATGCAGAAGAATGATGTGCATTTAAATAAATAAAAAACTGCGAATGAAAGAAACAAACTCCAGTTCACCAGGGCACAAGTGGTACGACACCACTCAGAGTTAGTTGTGGTTAGTAAGTGAGATGTAGTTGTGCTGTCATTGTAGCAAATATACTTGGGCATAGTGCACGTCTCACTCCAGTAGCTATAAATTTTAAGAGGTCATGTGTGATGGAAAGACACTGATTTCGGTCGTTCATCCCAGGATTTCTCGCGGAAATCCGGAATACTTTTCGCTTTTCTAGCCGACATCTCGGTTTCACATGCCAGAATTTTGCACATCACATCAGAGTCTTTTCCGCCATACTCTTCGCTTGAAGGCAATTGACACGATAAATCCCTGAGGAGAGTAGGATTAATACGCCTTACAGGACGGAATTCCGTGACCCTGAGCAGACGCTGCGTAGCGCCTTTTCAAGGGAAGGTACCCTTATATGGCCCTATCAAGCCACAATACATACCGACCCGAACGCCCACTAAGCCCCCCTCCCCCCCGCCCACAAATGGACGACCGTACCTGATGCTCGTATTGCTTCATTTGCGAAGTAAAATATGAAGCGAAGGTGACATGAAGCGGCTGCGGTGCTGCATGGATATATGGGTACATACGTGCAGCCGTACTTACCGTACCGGATTAGCAAGATGCCCTCGGTAAACTCGGCCGAAATCGCTGTTCGAGTCATTAAGAATAAAGGCTTTCCTTCGCCGTTCCGTTTAACTTCGTTTTTTTCCCACTACACAGCGCCCTGCTAGCATTTTAGGCCGAGACCAAATTATTGTGCCAACTGCCTTTAAGTGCTCGCTTGTACTACTGCGCCTTTTGCCAACAAGATTTTCCTTGATGCGTGTTGCTGGCGCTCTTCGTATCCCCAACGTGAGCTGCGTCACATGTCTAACATTAGATTTGGTAGATCACCTCAGTTTTGGTGCAATCCCCTGTTAAACCATAGGGACATATAACGCAATGCTCTGACATGCAGTGCACGTCGTAGAGCCTGCTAGTAGGAGCTAGCGCTTGCTATTGCTACTATTAACTAAACTAACTATAAACTAAACTAAACTAACTCACTAAATAACATCGCCGTCCAGGTGTGCACGAGCATACATCTCTGGATTGCTGCGATGAATTTATCAGATATGGGTGGTATACATAAGGGGAATCTTATTTCTGCGCGGGACACCTTGGCGCCCAGTGTGAGTCCTTCCACGGTTTTGTTTTTGATTCAGCATAGCTGTTTGGAGCAGCTATCTCAGAAGCGAGTCGATTCTGACCCTCTCCCGCACCCGTGCACGCTTTCAGGCGTTCTGAATATGTTGACTCCGCATTTCGTGCCGGAAGGACGAGCAGACGTGAAATGTATAGAAGTGCTTTTTGAAATTGCTTTTCTGTGCCACTTCACACTGACCATGCCATCGGACACTTTCCCTTTGGTGTTAAAAAGGGGAGCCAACCATCGCTTGGTACTTCGCGAGTGAGCCTAATGTACTGGACTGCTCATTCATTAATCGGAAACACTCATCCATTTCGGATTGTGTCGATGTTACAATGAAGCAGTCATCTATGTACCTGCAGTACATTAACGGTAAGCGTTCCAGTACTGGTTCTTCTATTCTGCTCATAAAGCAGATTGCGAAGTACTGGTGCTAGGCGTTGACCCATGGCTAACCCTCTGGTTTGGCGCATTCCTTAAAGACACATGGTACGCTCAAACACATTGAGGGTGTATGAGACTATCAGCCCCCCAGCTGTCGATGTGTCGTGGTCCCCCCGCCCAAAACTGCACGGGGTCAGAGTACGGGGCCGTGGGAAAGTCGTAATTCCTTGCTACACCGCCCTCACGTTTATGCTAACACCATCCGCGCGGCGCGGTCGTGCAGCTCGCCAAGTCCTGTAATTGCGCTTTGGAATACAAGTACAACGCAATTTCTTTATGCGGATAACATTTTAGGTGCTGCAAAATAAGAACCGAAGATGATGACGAGGGCTAGAACTCAAGAGCAACTGTGCTGCTTCTGCAATATCCCTCAGAGGCCGCGCATTCCCACAGAACATGACAATAAAAACGGACAACATGACAATACAAGCAAAACGCAACTTCCTAACATTTGAGGTATTGCTCAAGTGCTTCTCAAAGTCCGAATAGAGGGTGATGATGATGACAAGGCTAGAAGTGAAGAACAACGAATGTAGATGCATGAATCAAAATTGAAAAAACTAAGGAAATGCAATAAGTTAAAATCGCGTGTGCATTTCTGCGATCCGGCTCGAATCCGGCTCTAATGCTATAGAAATACTTCAAACTAACGAGTGGGACGCTTAGGCCGTTTTTATTGTCATGTTCTGTGGGAATGCGCGGCCTCTGAGGGATATTGCAGAAGCACCACAGTTGCTCTTGAGTTCTAGCCCTCGTCATCATCTTCGTTCTTATTTTGCAGCACCTAAAATGTTATCCGCATAAAGAAATTGCGTTGTACTTGTATTCCAAAGCGCAATTACAGGACTTGGCAAAAAGCCAAGAGAGCTGCACGCGACCGCGCCGCGCGGACGGTGTTAGTAAAAACGTGAGTTTGCGAAACGGGCGGTAGCAAGGAATTACGACTTTCCCACGGCCCCGTACTCTGACCCCGTGCAGTTTTGGGCGGGGGGACCACGACACATCGACAGCTGGGGGGCTGATAGTCTCATACACCCTCAATGTGTTTGAGCGTACCATGTGTCTTTAAGTCATGATGGTCGCTTTACTCATTCCAAAGGTCTCTGTGCTATCTATGAGCACATCTAACATTTCACACAATGCCTGAAGAGCTTGGTTGTTTTGAACGTTTATATAAAGCCAGTAGCCGTCGAACGACTTCACTACGCGACCTGTTTTAAGGCGTGAATTAGTCGGATTTTCAAGGAATCTGGAGGTGTTGGTCAGGAGAGATGGTAATTTGGTCAATATCTGGCTCACAATACAATTGAGGAACCGTGAAATTCACTCATTTGATGACGCAACTGATAATCGGTACTATCTAGAAAATTGAAGAGAACTGGAGAAAATAGAAAAGTTGTAGAGAGATCAACTTGTCACTCTTGAGGGCGCTGTTTGTCGACGGGGGGCATTTTGTACTATCATTGCTTCCCTAGTTCCGGTTTACAAATCTCACTCTGGTAAAACTTGTGAACTCTTGTGAAGCTGAAGTAAGATCGTCTAGCCACTATCCTAAAACGTGTCAACTCGAGAAACGGCTACCTAGATGGGTCGACACATCTATGGAAAGCAAAATGCCCATCCCCCTGCCCTGTCGACAAACTGCGCCACTCAAGCCATGTTTAGGCCTCAGGACGGCGACATAGTCGGAACGTCAGGGCATCAGTAGATAGTTCCACCTACCAATCTCGTTGTTGGCACTATAAAAAAAACAATATCAACGATATGCCTAGGACTGGTTTTGAAATATTCCGTTGTATCTTAAGTGCGGTGATCATGAAAAAACAATATGTATTACATTCGACGTTAATGAAATGCAATACTAGGCATGCCGGCGTCTTCTTCCAGAAATGACTTGGAGGAGGATTGAGGGTGGGTCAATGTTAATCTGTTCCTCTATTTGGCCTTAGGCTCAATCCTCCTTCTGTGTGGAATGCGTCAGACTCCTAGTAGCACTCTGCGAGAATCCGCGTAATGTTGAGAGCGACTAACCCACAAACCAACGCCTAAATGACACAAACGCTCACAATAGCGGTGATTGGTAAGAAACACTGTCATCGGCGACACTCATATCGACGACGCTTTCTGAACGCGCTCAGCCACTCAGTCTCGATCCACCGTTCTCTCCAGCACAGAATATCAATGCACAAGCATTGTGCAAAGTCGTTGGAATCAGAGATTACTGCGCTCCGAGCACCGCCTCGATAACAATGGGAAACCGCCACAGTAACCAGAGACCACTTCCATCTGTACTATTCACACGTATGCTCTACGAAGAAATGGATCCCTTGGCAGAAGGGGACGAGAGGGAAAATTTCGGTTCTGACTCAGATTCGGCTGTTTCGCTGCAGCAATTTGACAGACTAGCTAATTTGTTGTCATGTAACGGTCACTTGATCGCGGAATCACAGAGCTCCACACAGCAGATACAATGGTTTTTCGTCTCGCAACCGAGAGCGAGATTCTGTCCCAATGCAGGCGCCTAAACGTTTGACTGGTTCAGGGCCAGTCTATGTGTCTTAGCGGAGAATTTCCTAGTAGAATAAGACTAGACAATTCGGATTAACCTGTCTTCTACAGTCCGCTGAAGACAAACTTGCTCCTCAACATCTCCAGACACTTTCAAGATAACACCGATTATCAGCTGCGTGGGAGGATCAACTGAACGGATTTCGTGGTTTCTCAGCTGCACTGTAGCGATATTGACCAAATTACCATTTCTCCTGACGAACACCTCCAGATTCCTTGAAAATCTGAGTAATTTACGCCTAGAAACAGGTCACGTGAGGTCATTGGACGTCACCTGGCCTTATACAGATGTTCAAAACGTCCAAGCTCTTCATACATTGTGTGAAATGTTGGATGTGCACATGGAGACTTTCGGGCTGAATAAAGCGTCCACCATGAGAAGGAATGCTCGGGGTGCAATATGTTTAAGTGGTCAGGTACGTATTAATGCCAAACTAGAGGGTTAGTTGTGGGTAGCACTGGTACTCGCGATCTGCGTTATGAGCAGAATAGAAGAACCAGCACTGGACGCTTGCCCTTAATGTACTGCAGATATATAGATGACTGCTTCATTGTGACATCGACACAATCCGAAATGGATGAGTGCTTCCGACTAATGAATGAGCAGTCCCAGTACATTAGGCTCACTCGCGAAGTACCATGCGATGGTTGGCTTCCCTTTTTAACACCAAAGGGAAAGTGTCCGATGGCATGGTCAGTGTGAAGTGGCACAGAAAAGCAATTTCAAAAAGCACTTCTATACATTTCACGTCTGCTCGTCCTTCCGCCACGAAATGCGCAGTCATTACGAACACATTCAGAACGGCTGAAAGCGCATGCACGGGGCGGTACAGGGCTAAGGATACATGCAACTCGCTTCTAAGATAGTGCTGCAAACGGCTATGCTGCACCGGCGGATGACGAACTGCAGATATATAGATGACTGCTTCATTGTGACATCGACACAATCCGAAATGGATGAGTGCTTCCGACTAATGAATGAGCAGTCCCAGTACATTAGGCTCACTCGCGAAGTACCATGCGATGGTTGGCTTCCCTTTTTAACACCAAAGGGAAAGTGTCCGATGGCATGGTCAGTGTGAAGTGGCACAGAAAAGCAATTTCAAAAAGCACTTCTATACATTTCACGTCTGCTCGTCCTTCCGCCACGAAATGCGCAGTCATTACGAACACATTCAGAACGGCTGAAAGCGCATGCACGGGGCGGTACAGGGCTAAGGATACATGCAACTCGCTTCTAAGATAGTGCTGCAAACGGCTATGCTGCACCTGAAAACCGTAGAAGAATTGAAACTGAGCGACAAGGAGTACCGCGCAAAATTAAGCGTACCGTATACCATGCACATCTGATAGAGCCATTGTAGCAATCCAATGAGTCTTGCTCGTGCACAACTGAACGACGATATTATTTAGTGAGTTTCACTAATAGCAATATCAAGCGCCAAGCCCGTACGAAGCGGGCTCTACGACAGGCACTGCATTAAGATATATGTCCCTATGTATTTACAGGGGATTTTGCCAAAACTGGTGTGATTTATCAAATCTAACTGTCAGAATAACGCGACTCACATTGCACTAGCAGCAGAAGGAGCGCTAAAAATCCGTATCAAGGAGCACCTTGCTGGCAAAAAGCACGTAACTCCCCCCGCCCCCGCGCCCCCCCCTACAAACGCTGCTTAGCACTTAATCGAAGAGCATGGCGGAAAAGGCTTCGATGTGATGTGCAAAATTCCGGCATGTGTAATCGAGATTTTGGCTAGAAGAGCGCTCTAAGTATACTGAGTTTCCGCCAGTAATTCTAGGATGAACAACCGATATGAGTGCCTTACCATCACACATGACCTCTTACAATTTCCTACTACTGGAGGCAATGAGGCGTGCACTACGCTTAAGTATACTTGCTATAGGGGTAGCACAATACGTCTCACTTAGTAGCCACAACTATTTCTGAGAGGCTCGATCCACTTATGCGCTGGTGGACTGGATGTGTTTTTTTCTTCCATTGGCGACTTCCGGTTGCTCTCCTGGTATTTCTTCGGAAACGCAGGGAGTAGGAGAGGCTTGGCGGCGTAGAGAGAACACCGTGAACCTTTAGCCATGTTGAGGCCTCCGAGGACGTCGACCTATCGAAACATAGGGCTTCACATAAACAGTTTCACCTGCCAATCTTGCTGGCACAATAAAAACAAGAACATCAACTCGGAAATATTTCATTTCCCCTAGAGCTTTTTGATTGCTTCCGGTGACTTTCAGTGCTGTACAATGCTTAGTATGCATGGCTGTGTGTACAGTGCTCTATATGCATAGTGGTTCGTGAGCTCACCTGAACTGTTGCTGCCGGTTTGATGAAAGATATGCCTTACGCTAAACGCCTGGGCGGAATCAATAGATCGAGAAGCTTTCCTTACTTGAAGGCAGTTGGCACGATGGTTTCCTACTTAGCCTAAAATGCTAGTAGGGCGCTGTATAGTGGGGAAATGGCGAAAGAACGGAGTGAAACGGTCAAAATCCGAAAAAGCCTCCGTTCTCAGTGACTTGAAAATCGATTTCGGACGAGTTTCCCGTAGGCATCTTGCCAATCACCGCTACCGAAGATACGGCTGCATATGTGTACCCATATATGCATGCAGCATCACGGCCGCTTCATACCAATCCCTTCGCTTCATAATTTGCTTAGCAAATGAATGAATACGAGCGCCAGCCTTGGGGATAATCGTGCCAATTGCCTTTAAGAAGAGCACTGACTTTGACTCCTCCAACATAAAAACGCAAAAAGGATTTTTTAATTTGTCCAGATGTCCGCAACCTCTTGTTTTCTTTCGAATGCGACCAGTTGACAAACCATGCAGTGCTTAAAACATGGAATTAAATTGAGGATTTTCAGATGTTTCGAACCTTGACCCTTTTCGTTACCCTTCTGCCTCTTTGCCACTGCATTTTCGGTATCGGTAGAATGCAGTCAATTGCAGTTAAGGGCAAAGTCGTATGCCATAACGCTCCGGCATCAAATGTCACTGTGAAACTCTACGAGGAGGAAATCTGTAAGTTCATCCACCTGATGATGATTCATTCTGCAGACCAATTTGATAAAGAAATATATAAATAACTCTAACGACCTTGTGTCCTTCGAAAACAGCTGATAGAGGTTTATCTCTGACCATAAACATAAATAAATATTTACAGTTTTCGATACCAAGCTGGATCAATCACGAACGGACTCCGACGGGAAGTTCCGTCTATCAGGATCAAAGCGAGAGATCACCAACATTGATCCAAAAGTCAACATATACCACAAGTGTGGATACAAAGGGGTAAGCCGCTGACACGTGGAATCGCTTATCTAGTGTAAGGGTATTACGGGTAATGTAGAGTGAAGAATGTTGGTGGAGTTCCGAATGCCATCTGCTTTGTCCATCATTGAATGGGATAGAGGTGTAGGACCAGATCAACGCCTGCGCAACAAGATCTAAGCGATATCTATGAGGCGAAAAGTACTCCGAAATGTCACATTATGTGAAAACGCTGAGCAGATGAAGAGTTTACTCGTTTTGTTGATTCTTCATGTACCTGTGGTTGGTGAACACAACTGATAGAGGCTTGTAAGATATGTTGCTGTCGTTGTCCTATAAAAATTCAGTGGTGGGATTATTGTAGACGGGTGATACTTGGTCATATCTTCTTATAGAACTAGGTAAAAGTCCTAGAAGTCGGGGGTAAGAGAGGAGGTCACAGCATAAAAATAGACAAGTGAGGATAAGAATAGTAAGGAAGTGCAAAGTTCAAGGTGAAGATATGGTGCCCATGGTGGTATGTTCCAGATAGGCTTCACTGAACGGTGCACGCGACAAGGGCACATCTTCAATAGAGACTCCGTGGTATTTGACCTTGAAGTGCAGTGTGGCTGAGTGCTGAATAGCGAAACTTGCTCAGTAGAGAACCCAGATATGTAAAAAGCAGTGCCGAAATCCAGTCAATTACCTGTATTGACTAGAACTATAAAGTGACATAGGTTCGTAAGCACATAGATGTACATAAACAGCACAAGTTATACTCTGGACACATGCACCTCACACACAGCACTAACATATCTTTTGTATCAGTCGTTTCCCAGCAGTTGTTGTCGCTTAAGCGAATCTGCAACTGGTGGATAACGGTTTTGGCTGCGTGCTTAAACGGCAAATGCGAAAGTTAGGGCAGAGATGCCTCACCATGCGCAGCGAACCAGAATGTGAACAAGTGTGTCGCTAGGCCATGAGCCTTTCTCAACCCTATGAACACATTTGCTCCCGTCTACAGATATTATATAGAAGTTGCCTCATCTTATTTCCTCTGTGGGAGCCTAGTATATAGCGCATCCAGAAAGCGCTAAACCAACCACTGCTAACTTCTTTCCTGCAGAGGGATGCATTCTAGATGCTTTTTTCGTAAACATATGCGTCCTCTTGAAATGATGCACAGCAAGAGGAATTCCCCAATAAGTTTTCAATGCATTTATCTCACGAACCCTGAGGGCTGCAGAGAGATTCCGGACAGATTCCAGGTAGAAGTATTCCTCGTACTGAAGCTGCTCTTAAATTTGCAAACAGTTGCGTTTGAAGAGATCTACCATCGTTAAAAGCAGGAAAACTCGCGTATGATTTTGAAAATCCCAACGAATCTCCAACTCTGCATTTTTCTTGAAATCCAACAATGTTTATGTACAGTTTGGCATTCATACTTTGGGTTTTTCTTCTAAACTACATTCTCTTTTTCTCAAACCATTTTCTTTTGAGAAAGTTATGGTTTTTTCAAAAAGCTTGCTTCACTTAAGGGTGTATGGACGAACTCGTCCCAACTCTAATTGAAAGATGCAGACCTACGAATTTGAGATGAAGCGCAATATCTCGTGCACTTGTCCTGTGTTACCTGGAAATACCACCAGTCACACTTGCAACTGCATACTGGAGCTGCCTATCGTAACTACACTCCTAGTTTTATTGGGAAGATCCATGCTAGCAGTGGTAGCAATTCATTTAATGCTTTACTCATGGTCAGAGTGCACACTGGAATTAGACTGTTTACCTTGTAGTACAACCACTCCCCCACTCTGTGGCATTAGTTTTTTGTTTTTTTAGCTAGTTTAAGCATTTCATCAGAATTCGTATTGAAGGGCAAATTTAACTACTAATTAATTAATTATTTTCAACTACTTAACTACTTAACATACCCCTTAGGTATTTTAATCTTTTGGACAGAAACCTGACATTCTGGGCAAAAACGCTGTAAGGCACCGAAACCAAAGCCGGAGAGAACGGATGGCGCTAGCGGCTGTAAGGCTGGCTATAGCCAGATGATCGGAGGAACGAGACTTTGAAGTGACTTGGGCGCAGTGCCTGGCATTTTAGCCCCGGTCGCATCTATATGTCGTGTTCAGGGGTCAGTATCAGCTGAGGGAAAAGTTCCTGACCAAATCAAGATGTGGACGTGAATTGAGTGAGATAGAAATCAAGAATGAGTAAGTTGTATGGAAATGTGTTTTCTGAATTCAGGCCGGAACAGTGATGTTTATCTGTTCCAGAAGCTTCACTTTCGAAGGTATCATCCGTCTAGTGGTTAAAACCAGAAATCTTGCATTTTAGATGGCTAGGGTAGGACAATCTTCTCATGATTTACAGCTACAAGCTTGGCCATTCCGCTATTGTATTGTCAGTACAACAGCAGACATGCCATTTCTGGTAAAACTGAAGTGTATTTCGCAAATATGGAAGACAGGAGTGTACGCAGATTACGTCTGCTGCAGACAATGCTTTACGCCTAGCATGAAGCATACTTTTGATGATTTCTTCCTTACAACTGACTATGTTTCGAGATACCTTCAGCTAAAGTACCGAAGTTGTAAGCTGGATAAATTACCAAGTGCTGAGGATTGCCACGGATGAGAAGAGATGAAGCAAAACTCTGGAAATTTCTAGATCGAATTAATTATATGTTGTTTGCTGCATACCTTTACTAAAGGCAAGAACTTGTCTGGGTTGATGCATTGTCACACTTTTGACTATAGATTCTGTTATTAATCTCAACAATAAGTGAGAACTGATGGTGAGCACTAGTGTTCTCAACAAAAGTGCTTGAGAACCGATGTATCTAAACTTGTAAGGTTTTTTCCCCCCACGTCTACTAATTTCGCTGATAATTTTTAGGTGAATTTTGGAGTATTTGCATCTAATTGCGAGTGTGATAGAAAGGTCTCGAGAAGCAAAAAGGAAATCACAGCATTAGTTTTCTTCTTATCTTTCGGAAAAAATGCTCTAAAACGAAATTCTTTTTAACGCAACCAAAAGGCGGGAAGACAACAAATCGTACAAGGGAGGATCTCGCCGACTCTCTCAGTAAAAGGGGAGCGGGATGGTCAAGTGGGAGGGTCGCATGGACTCGATCAAAATCATCAACGCATGTTGTGCGCGGCGCAATAGCGTACGTTAATCAAACTGGTGTGACCATAATGTACGTTCCATCCGTGTCAGCATTGACGATTTCATAGGTTTCTGGAGCAGCATAGGGGTTAAGCCTCGAATACTAAACTCCGGTACCCTTTTCGTTCCACGGATGTATGGGAAAGGTTCAAGACTGACTTGAACAACCGAGATTACCAACAGCGTCTATACATACAAAAGTAGACTGCGCTTTTACTCCCAATAGCGTCTACAGTCAGGGAAGAAGACTTAGAATTTTATCCTTTAACATTTAACCTTCTCGCCTTCATCCCACACAAGGGAGCTGTTCTGATCTGATCACACCACTTCTCTCCACCGAATACGAGATCGACATGGGCGTCAGCTACGGAAATATGATTTGTGTGGCCTATCTCGATGATGGCTCACGTAGTGGCTGCGTGTCGCATGCCAAAGTGATCAATGCATAAAACTATTTGCCTCAATGTGATGATCATTTAGTTCAGTATCCCTTTACCATTCGTCTATAACTTTGTATTTTAGCTGTGCATCAAAAGACTGAAGATCTACATCCCCGACAAATACATCACAAAAGGAAGTCATCCAGACGAAACGTACGACGCAGGAACTTTGCATCTGGATAAGAAAGTCAAAGGTCAAAAAACTGTATGTAAGTGAACGAGATAAAGAAATAATTGGGTTGCCGACAAATTTGCTCGTCACAAATAAAGCATTTACCGATTTTTGTTGCACACATTCACATGGGAGAGTGTCTGACAGAAGAAGGAGAATCACCCGTTGGGATTGCTCACAAATCAGCATTGCACTGCAGCAAACGGTGATTGTTCGAAAGATTGACGTAGTTCAATATAAATATTCGTAACTAGCTTTCAAGACTCCAACGATGTACCTAGGACTCCTCTCGAAGTTTATGGGAAATTGAAACGATTCTCTTGCAAGATCCCTTAAGGACAGTTGAGCATCCATTTCATGCTCCTCGCTCGGTGGCGTCGCTTTTGATGGGGAGGCGGAATCTGGAGGCAAAGCCACTGGATAAAGGGAGATGTCACTGGAGAACTCTGCGCCCCAACTATTACTTTACAGCTTTCCTCCACGAGACTGGCCAAAGATTGTCTATTGCAAACCACGCTACCTTAAAGACACATGGTACGCTCAAACACATTGAGGGTGTATGAGACTATCAGCCCCCCAGCTGTCGATGTGTCGTGGTCCCCCCGCCCAAAACTGCACGGGGTCAGAGTACGGGAAGTCGTAATTCCTTGCTACACCGCCCTCACGTTTATGCTAACACCATCCGCGCGGCGCGGTCGTGCAGCTTTTGCCAAGTCCTGTAATTGCGCTTTGGAATACAAGTACAACGCAATTTCTTTATGCGGATAACATTTTAGGTGCTGCAAAATAAGAACCGAAGATGATGACGAGGGCTAGAACTCAAGAGCAACTGTGCTGCTTCTGCAATATCCCTCAGAGGCCGCGCATTCCCACAGAACATGACAATAAAAACGGACAACATGACAATAAAACATGACAATACAAGCAAAACGCAATTTCCTAACATTTGAGGTTGCTCATGCTTCAAAGTCCGAATAGAAGGTGATGAAGATGACAAAGGCTAGAAATGAACAACAACGAATGTAGATGTAAATAAAACAAAATTGAAAAAACTAAGGAAACGCAATAAATTAAATGTGCATTTCTGCGATCCGGCTCGAATCCGGCTCTAATGCTATAGAAATACTTCAAACTAACGAGTGGGACGCTTAGGCCGTTTTTATTTGATGTTTTGTGGGAATGCGCGGCCTGCGAGGGCTGTTGCAGAAGCAGCACAGTTGAGTTCTAGCCCTCGTCATCATCTTCAGTTCTTATTTTGCAGCACCTAAAATGTTATCCGCATAAAGAAATTGCGTTGTACTTGTATTCCAAAGCGCAATTACAGGACTTGGCAAAAAGCCAAGAGAGCTGCACGCGACCGCGCCGCGCGGACGGTGTTAGTAAAAACGTGAGTTTGCAAAAACGGGCGGCGTAGCAAGGAATTACGACTTTCCCACGGTCCCGTACTCTGACCCCGTGCAGTTTTGGGCGGGGGGACCACGACACATCGACAGCTGGGGGCTGATAGTCTCATACACCCTCAATGTGTTTGAGCGTACCATGTGTCTTTAACCACACAATCGTTTGCATTTTCATAGCCCATCGCGGGTTGAGGTAAAGAGTACAAAATGTTGATCCTGGAGAGGTCAATAATATTAACTCTGCTCACAGAAGTGGGTGAGTGGAATCAAGTCGTCGTATATTGGGTTTTAGGGATTATAGGCTGCGTTTATACTTTGCGGCAGCGTAGCGTAGCGCTTCCAGCGTACGCTAGATCGATATCCTTTGCGAGGCAGTGTCGGGCAAAGGATAGATATCGATCTAGCGTACGCTGGTGACGCTGGGAACGCTAGATCGATATCTATCCTTTCCCCGACACTGCCGCTGGCGTACGCTGGAAGCGCTACGCTACGCTGCCGCAAAGTATAAACGCAGCCTAGTGAACTTACCCAGGAGAAACGTTCCTATCTCACTCCTTGATTGAAAATTGCGTTTAACGTTGAGGAATAATATTAGGATGTCTATAAGCATAATGAAGGTTGAGCCCATCTTGCCTCACAATCATTGTTGGTCTAGAGAACCAATACCTGCCGGCCGACAATTTGACTTACTTCCGAAGTACACGGAAGCAGAACACCATATCGGAAGGGATTCGCCTATACTGTGAAGAACGCAATCAAAAGAATGTCAGACGAGATCGCTATTCTTCTGAGGGGGCATTTTGCTAGCTCATGTTGAACAGTAATCTTCTGTGAAGATGCGAAATATGCGATGGTAAAAATAGAAATGAAAGTGGTACCATTTTGTTTAGCACATTCAAGATTACTTCTATTAGTGGCCTGTACAAGTTTACCCTTTGGTCTTTCGACCTGGCACCACCAAGCCGATTTGTGCCCGAAAAAGTATCGCTTTACTCAGGAATTCGTCGTCGTACTAGCCTGACATGAAACTAGACAACTTGAACAGAACTAACACCAAATACATACTTGTTAAAAACTGTTATGCGTCCAAACCCTTCATGCGACCGACGAAGATGAGACCTACACAAAACTGAAGCGCTACAAGTTTCGCTATTTTTGCTAAATCATATTTGACTAGAAAGTTCCGTTTTCGCATAAAACCACCTGCTATACTCAATCAATAAAAAGGAGTTTGTCATTTCCCTAGAATCAAGGGGCTTGAACGTAGCCTTTAAGGCACTCAGGGCGTTCAAAAATAGGAACGAAAACTATGAGGGGAAAGGTAGTGCAGGTCGCATCGCATTGAAGAAGCACCAGTTTCATGCCAGAAAAACTGTAAGGTATGGGTTTAAATCGCAACGCTAGTCGAGTGCCTGTACACGTGATCGCGCTTATGATGGTGTATGTGTGGTCCCGCTCGTTTGAGTGCTGCTTCATCCCTCATTGCTTAGTCTCGCACGAAGAATCCCAGCGAATTTTCGTTTAACGCTTGGGATCTAATGCAGCATGGAGGACCCTGTTTTCTTGAAGACTGACGAGATTACTCGGTTTTTTGACCATGTGACTTTCACTTTTGTTTTTGAACCAAGCCTGCCTGCGGCGTTTTGGATGACTTCCAGAAGTTGCTCAGTAGGACGAAACTCTGAGTGAGCCAGCCGATTCCCCTGTGCGTTAGGTGCTCTCATTTCGCAAAAAATACACCTAATGTCTACCCTACCCGACTTCTCCATATTGAACGAGGAATTGTTCAGTGTCCGCTCCTAAAAAACAAGTCCCGCTATGGCATACCGTGGGTAGCGGTGTTTAGTTGTGCTCCTTAAACGACCCATTGACAACGAAATCGAGAACACCCATTACAGAACACGGCACTCCCAATAAAAGAGTTTTCCGATCCGCTCGCAAATTGGTAGCCTGCTAGCTTCGTACAACCCTCGACTATACGAATGACTTTACAAAACTACGACATTTGTAACAGTGCCGTTGTTGTGTCTCCTTTGTGATTGACAGAATGAACTTCGCCCCAGTCGTTTATGTCATAAACGACGCTTCAAGCCCTTCTTCAGGTCTACGAACATCACATTCAAAAAACTACAGCAGCATCGTCTACCTTTACAAACATAAGCAAGAATTCGGATGAGGGAAACAGTCAACAAAAATGACCGCCTTCCTACGGGAAGAGGGCCTGGGTGGGGAGGGGGGATCCGGGAGTATGCAGCAAGATGGTCTATGATGATGTGAGAATTAGTAATTCGCAACACCGACTCATCTCCCCAGCTGTCCTTTCATTCGGAAATGGCACAACTAGATTGGAGAAGCAGTGGTAAGATGGTGGTATTAGGTTGTCCAGAGAGTTTTGAGAAATTTTCACACTTTTGTTCAAAGAAGTGTAGCAAGCGAATACCTCAAGGGGACGTCGTATATCAAGTGCTATGAGAAAAAATGTTTGTAGATCAATACTAATGCTGGTTGTTATTATTCTCCATTGTTGGTATGATTTGACATTACCTGAAAAATGTACGAGCGCGCACGACTCCCAACGCCTTTTACTTCATCTTCACCGTTCTGGCTCCTCTATCGGTCAAATCGGGAATGAGGAACCGCCTCAAATGCTGAGCAGAATGCGCCTTGAAATTGTCTATACTAGGAGGTAAATCAGAATCTTCTATGGAATTTAGCTTGAATGCTGCGTACGCCCCCTCATTCTCAGTACTCACTTACTAGGGAAGGTCGTCAGGTCGAAGTGGCCATTTGTGATGAGATGTAGATCACTAGACGTGGTTTTGGACGCTGATCTTGAATCTGCCTTCAAAATTTGCAAAGCGATTCTCTGAACGGAGTTATGGAGCCGCGTTTACCACGCAACAGGTCATGGGATCGGATCCCTGCTGAGCTTAACTTTTTTGCTTGTTGCGCAAACGTGGCAAAAAGTGATTTTGCCGTCACTACTACTTCAGTTCTCACCTGAGCTTGTCTGAAGAAAAGTTTGCCTCCATTTATTACTGCGCTTGGACTCCTTGTAGACTACAGTGCACTACAGTGCTTCTACAAGGAGTCCAAGCGCAGTAATAAATGGAGGCAAACTTTTCTTCAGACAAGCTCAGGTGAGAACTGAAGTAGTAGTGACGGCAAAATCACTTTTTGCCACGTTTGCGCAACAAGCAAAAAAGTTAAGCTCAGCAGGGATCCGATCCCATGTTGCGTGGTAAACGCGGCTCCATAACTCCGTTCAGAGAATCGCTTTGCAAATTTTGAAGGCAGATTCAAGATCAGCGTCCAAAACCACGTCTAGTGATCTACATCTCATCACAAATGGCCACTTCGACCTGACGACCTTCCCTAGTTAGTTCTAGCTCCCACGCAAAGTGATCCCCCCAAAAGGTAAGGGAAATCGGAGAGACAACATTTATTATAAACATGAACTACTATCTCTTATTATTGTTGATAAGTGATTAAATGAGCTGGTTGAAATTCAAAACTTTCCGGACAGTCTAATATTTGATAACTGCTATTTGTCGTATGTATAACATATCACCAGTTATGTCAGTGCAGCAATGATCTCCATTGTCCCTCTTAGCTCCTCCCTGTTGTTGATCAATGGATTTCTTCATCGGATCTAGCGCTTTCTTTATTTTCCTCTCCACCGGTCACTTATGGTCTTGTGGATCACGCGCACCTTTAGTTCAGGTGCACGCTCATTCGTGTGGCGCAAGGAACGATGTCTTGAGAAAGGGTTATCCGGATAGCTTGCTGGGTTCCGGAAAGCCCTCAGATGTTCATCAAGCCTTTTGTAGAGTGGTCGTCCAGTTTCTCCGATGTAGAATTCCGAGCAGGACGCACACTCCACTTCGTAGACGGTGTTCTTCAAAAGGCAGATCTTTCGTTCCTCCTGGCAGTAAAGACAGTTTTCGCGGCCACATCGGTCTTCGTATACTCGTGACGACGTAAGAAGACGACGCAGTGTTGGCGGCGGTCGAAATCTTATGACTGCTCTATTCACTCATAATGTAATGCCATTATTAGTAAATGGAACAAGCGTTACAACGAGCGCTTTCTTGCAAACCGGATTGCTCGCATTTCTTCTCAAAAAAGGTGTCAAAGAGAAGTAATGGTTCGTGAACACAAGCACGTTTAGGAAAATCGGTACTTCAGCGGTACGCGAAAACTACTGAGCATGAAATCCTACGACGCTGCAAGCGGCAAAAGCGCCAAAATTCACAGTGTAAGTCGTTGTCATGTCGAATGGTTGCAAGTGAGGCGTTTTCGGCGCTTTTATCCTGCACTTTCGTGGCCGAACAAGTATACTCTCCGCGGAGGGCTACCGAGTGTGCGAAGTCATTCCACCCAGTATACCCTAATCGTGTGTTGTGTCTTCGATATTCATGCTGTGAGCAATGGAAGTGAACAAAGTACATCTAATAGGCGCTTATTGCATGCGCTGAATATTTTACGAAATACATGAATACATAAATATATTACTTTTTTATTTTAGGTTGCAACAAAGTGCACTCAGCCATAGCTATGTGTCATCTTTGCGCTTCCAATCGTTCGAGAATTCATAAGCAATAAAAACATGGTTTAGCATGTATAAACTATGAGGATTTTGCAGCACATATAGCAAACTGTAAAACAACTATCGAATGGTCTGTTGGCGGCGATAATCCGAATAACTCTGGAAAACTACTCATATAAAAGATCCTCATGCAGCAATTCAGAAAGCTGGAATTCATTCTTTTCCCTTAAAATGTTTACACGCTTCTTTTCATTTACCTGCAATTCTTATGTCCATTATCTGCTGACTTAACACAGGTTGCGTATTGGCCACGAGGCTACAGGCCAATTTTGCTGATCACTACTCGGCTAGGTCAACCAAGCATTTCATCTCCCCTACTGTTTGTGAAACTTCGTGCTCGTTCTGCGGATATGAAAGCTAGAATTTACTTGGTTGCCGAAAGAGTGCAAGTTTGGACGCAGTGCGGTTTGACGGGACAGTTCCCTGGTCCCATCATGCACAGGGATCGTCGGTACTGACCGACTGTACTGACCTGTGCAGACCTGTAAGCTCCTGTAGAACAATGCAGTAGCAGAAGCTTCGTTCACGCTTGACAAGAGTCTACAGGTCTCACCATGGTAACTTGACAGAGAATAACAAAAGAGACTCTCAAAAGTGCAGATGTCCTCCCAAGCCAAACAGTTCCGAAGCCAAAGTTTATATTGAAACCAGTTTGGGCCCCAGTCAGGGACTCGGGTGGCTGAGTAAGGGTTTTCAAAAAGTTTCAAAAAAACTTACCAAGAGAAGGTATAAAACTTGCCAAGAGAAGGTATAAGTTCCACATTGTATGCGTCGCTACTGGCGAAATTTCGGGTAACTTTTAATCTGACACTTGAGACGCTAATAGAGTCGAAGGACTCTTTCTGCAGAGACAGTGTTACGGAAGGAGAGAGTAGTCAGGCTTAAGCCCACAGGGATTAAGAAGTTCGGAGGTTGATCAACTCATTACAGGGGGGGGGTAATTCTGTTTAGATGACGTCAAGCCCGGTTTTGCACAAATAGTCCGCCCATCCCCATAAGCTATTTACACAACATACAGTGTGCGATCGGCTGGAAGTGATTGGGACTGCTCACAACAGCACTGCACAGGCCACACGTCCCATAGAGTTCCGCGTAGCGACAGTAGGATTGTTTTTCGCAAGGTAAAGCATAGGTTTGTTTTTCGCAAGGTGGAAAGCATGTGAAGAGAAGCGGAATGACTCAGGAATAGGGGAGAGGGAGGGGGGTTATGGTGCCAGGAATAAATCCGGCTCAGGTGATTCTTTTCTCATCACATAAGAAGACCATTATCCAAAGGAATCGATGCTCCCATCTAGAGTTCCTTCCCTCTGCAATTCCCCCAAGAACCGTTTCTCAGCGCGTTACAGCATAGAATATAGCACAACACGCCCAAATAATCTGTTGGATGGCGTAAAAATGAGGAAATTGAGGCGGAAGTCAAATTGACGGGGAGGCTTTACAGGACTTCGCGGAACTTTATAAAATTGACTGATAGGACTAAAAAAATGCTCATCCTCCCACTCTCGGATCGAAGCCGCGCTTTATTTGCGTGCCAGTTGCCTACACGTTAGGAATCGGTGGAAAGTGTATACCCTAGCTCCGAACCAAAGCGTCGCTCCTTGTGCAGTCAGGGCACATCATTAGTTGGTGGTTTTGGTCAACTGAGTACGATCCCCCTTTTCCAGAGGGTTGATACGCCTCCCCCCCCTCCCCCCGGGTTCCTCCTCGGCGAGCTTTCGAAGTTGCGAGGAGGGTGTATACCACACATGAAACAGGAAAAACCAAAATAAGTCAGCAACGGCTCTTAGAAGGTCCCAACAAAATTACGACAACTTTCCCTCCCCTCCCCACAAAGAACAAATAGCCCCTACACCCTTACAACGCCTCTGAAACAAAAAGAAAAACCAATTATTAGAAAGTTTTTCTCACCTCAGCTCAAATACGACCTCCCCCCGCTTAAGGGGTCCCCTACAGCGTTGTGCTCCGTCCACAGTGCCAGTCATTGTTCCAACAACAGGTATTAGTTGAGGAAGGAAGCCCATCTTCCGGAGTGCCAAGCCTCCGTGCGGAGGTCAGGACATTTGGTTTTAGGATCATAAATTGCTTCGGACTCAATGGCTCTCTATAACTGCCTCCGAGCGTAAGCGAAAAAAATTCAGTAAATCCGTATAACATTGACAGCCCTCACATCTCTGTCGTATTTCCATTGTACTGCGCTACAAACCTGCATCTGTAAACGATTTGTTTGGACAGGAAGGTCATTGTGAACGAGCAATTGTCAAATTTTTACACGATTTGTATGTGGCATCAGCTTTCGAACACGACATCGGCTTTCCAACAATGTGTCAAAAGTAATAACGATTTCATAATCGGGGCTCATTGAAATCCGAAAAACTTTATAACCACAGCCATGTTATAGCTGCATGGTTGACACATTGCCGTTATTTTCACCATTGTGAACGGCTGCTCCCCGCTCGCTTTGATTTTCCGCTTTATGTAAGCCGTACAGTACTTGGGGCTTTCGGCCTTCTTCACAACTTGCATTCGGGCTCATGGAGTTGTTTGATTGTGATCTAACTTTGGGAGTTGAGCAAGTCCCCCGAGTGGTCAGGTCACCACCAACCTGGAGAAGGTATATCTCTTGGTGGGAACGGTAAATATGCCCAGTTATGTTGGCGGTCCTTAACCATCGTTTTGCTCAACTCCATTCCTGGATCATTGCGCTTCAACGGGTCCTGGCACCGTCGGAATGAGGACTTCTCAGACGGACACATCCTCTACAGGTTTCGCATCCATATCAAAAATAGGCCTTGGCATCATTCTGACGATTTCGGCGTGTGGCGAAAACCCACTGTGGCTGGATGACCTGAACGAGAGACTTGCCACGCTATCTCCAACATTATCGACTGATATAAAAGTTGGTGTTGTTATGGCAGACAACTAATCTCCTTGCCAAGCTTATCTTTGGTAAGCCCAAAATACTCCTAAATAAGTACTGATGAGTACGCGTGTGACGAAAATTGCTTATCACATACATGTGCCAATGGGCTGCCCAAATTGTGAAACCGATCTAGGTCAACGGCAACCAAAGCGCACGGACTACATTGTAGGGTGAATGACTTTCCTGACCACCGCTGTATTCGATTGAAAAGGAGCTGCGTGCACCCAATTGCTCCTAGAGGTTTTGTATGGAAATAGTTTGTGTGGCGCATCCCAAGGAATGGCAATGCCGATGGGCATCTCACGGCTTTGATCCTGTCTCCACGTTTATTCATCGATATTCCTTGTAGTTCGGATACTTAATCATTTGTCCTGTATGCCTTCATTTCTAATGAGGGACCTATTCCCTCGTTGTTTCTCATTCAGTAAATGACGGCAGAGGAAAGGAAAGTCACTTGAGACCGCGTTCAACTTTTCGAGACGCGAGGCAAGACGAGTGGCCATCGGCCGCTACCATACTGTTTTTGGACTGATATAAGCTTAAACATCCCATCATTTATTCACTTGCGATCGGTAATGCGAAATAAGACGACGCAGTTCTACTTCAGAGGGAGTTTAAAGGTCCTTCTCTGGGCCATTTTGTGGAGACCTGCAAAATCTTGAGAATCTATATAATGATGAAGGCTTCAGTACTCGTGTATTTCTTCTTTGATTTTTACGGTTTTGAGTACAGCAAGATGCATTGTTCACCACGGGGTGGGAATCTGGCCCAAGCCTAGCGGGAAAGGAGCTCTGGGATGGGATGACCGACTTGTGCGAAAAATGGCGTGAAAATGGGGCTCGTAACACGCTGTATTTCATAGAAGTTCCCAGGCGTTTTTCAAAAATATCTCTCCCCCAGCCGAAATGCACCTGGAAAGCCTATGATACTTTACCATTCTTGTTCTCCCTCCTTAACTGATGGGATTGGGACCTCATGGAAAAACTGACTGAACAAGGCACATCAGCTCAATGACTGTGAAATTGGGGCAATGTCCCTCCGACTCCCCCTTTTTTTACGGGGGGAGGGGGTTGGAGGGAACTCCCTCAATTTTACAGTCATTGAGCTATCGAAGGGTGAGGGGGAGGGTGAAATATAGCAGACGTGAAACAGGAAAAACCGCGAAAAGTCAGCGACCACCCAGAGACGGTCAGAAGAGGAATACGACCCCTCTACCCCTTTACAGCGTCCCCGAAACAAGAAAAATCAAATGAAAAATTTCCCTCGGCCCAAGTACGACCCGCACCCTCACCCAACGGCCAATTACGACCCCCTTGTGTGGGGTCCCCAACAGCGAGTGCCTTGTTTCTGGAACATCCACGTCGTAGGCATCACATCACGTCACACCAGCAGTCTTAGTATTCACGGAGATTTAGGGTACATTTTCGTATTATTCTCGGGTCGATTTTCGCAAAGATGTAAATTGTGTCAAACGAAAAGAATTTCAAAATCCTTCGTAAGTTACTGCAGAGCTCGTGAAACTGAGGTATACGTACCCGCAATAGACACTAAAACCACGAAATCACGAAAAGAATGGTCGGAACGCAGGCCAAATGAAGGTTGCGAGAGCCTCACTCGGCAGAAAGAAAAAGTCAGCCTCAATTACGGTATGGTATACCGCGAAAAGAAGGACGCGAGAACTCTCAAAAATTTTTTAACCTTCCTCGAAGCGTTCTGGTTCCTTCAGATGATTTTCTGTGTTATACAACGCTTGGTATATAGGAAAATCAGCCTTGCATAGTAGCTCTTGAATTGACCACTTCATCTGCGGATTCGCAGAGAAACATTCCACGCTAGTCGTTCGGTCGGAGTTAGATGATCAGTGCTCTTCTCCCCATTGGTTCTCCATGTAATCTCAGACGAGGAAGCCTATCAAGGAGAGCTACAAGTGACTCCTCCTTGTAACTAGCAAGGTCCCTTTAATCTCTCCAAATGTCCACCATCTCTTGCTTTTTCTTGAAATGCGATCACTTGAAAAACCACACAGTGCTTATATTATAGTAAATCCATGTTTTCAGATGCTTCGCACCTTCGCCCTTTTGGTGACCCTTCTGCCTCTTTGTCACTGCCTTTTTGGTATCGGTAGACTGCAGTCAGTTGCAGTTAAGGGCAAACTTGTATGCAATAACATTCCGGCATCAAAAGTCAAAGTGAAACTATACGAAAAAGAAGTCTGTAAGTTCATTCACTTGATAGGTCACTCTTCGGATGAAACCGAATAGCGAAATGAATAACTCATGATTTTGTGCTCACGCAGAAGCGTTTTCCAGTTAGAAACAGCTGCCTACAAAAAGTTGTTCAAGCTATAAATATAGCTGAGTAATTGCAGTTATCGACAAGAAAATGGATGAAGCACGAACGGACCTCGACGGGCAGTTCCGCCTATCAGGATCAAAACGAGAGATCACCACCATTGATCCAAAAGTCAACATATACCACAAATGCGGTTACAGTGGGGTAAGCAGGTGTTACGTAGAAGCACTTGTTCATCTGATGTTATTATGGGTAATGTAGAGCGAAGAATGTTGGAGAAATTATTTAGTGCCCTTTGTTGAATTTCAATAGCGGGTAAGTCTTTCGAAGCGGCATGCACATCATTTATTTCATTTATTTATCCGTTTATTCAGTGCAGGACATGCCTCTACAATTATCAAACTTTTTAAATGCAACGTAATACTTGTGCAATTTCAAATTAACGGACATGTGACGATAAGAACCACGCGGCGTCGCGCGCAACAATTGCAATACTGTAGGGTTACTATCGGCGCGCTCGCGGTGGTTTTGCTATTGCGGCAGTGACATTTCGCTGTTATTTTTTCTACAAGACAGTCCGTCGTACCTCCACAAAACGACAACAGGATAGTCTCTGAAGGTGAGCTGTATAGAAAGCATTGTGACAGTCAACTGATTAGGGATCAGCGTGTAACCCAAATTAATTCGTGGTGAGATTGTATGCATTCCCATAGTTGCTATGTAATCGCTCCGATTATGCAAATTAACGAAATTTAATGGTCATGACCATTCAAGTCCTAGCAGAGAGAACAGCGTGATTGAAAACTGAAGCAAACACTCTAATTTTATCGCAGTGAGTTCGTCGTGGTCCTAAATACCGTCTTCCTATGAAATGCACAGCTGATTGTGGTTGTATAACGGGAAATGCAGCGCCAAGAATATTGCGGAAGGCGTAATGCCATTCGTCTTCTCCATCGCTGTATGAGGTAGAGGCGTGGGACCGGAATAGTGCAATTCGAAGAGATTTTATATAATTTTCGGTAGTTGAAGGAGAGACCAAAATTCACTCTGTGACGAAGTACTTGCGAGAGCATGATTTCCCTCTGTTTTGCTGTTTTCCACTATCGTTCAATATCATATTCGTACAATCGTTGTTGCCAAGAAGAGTTCAATTGCAATCTACAGCTTCTATTGATGTGTAATACTTGCCTTTCTGTTGCGCAATTAGTGAAATATAGCACTATCCATAAATTCATGGGGTTAGCGAAGTGAGGGAGTATCGATGGGCAGGGTTCGAATCCCGAATGCTCAGCTTAGGCGTCCTTTCCCGTCTATGACGACTGAAAAAGATTGTAGATCGACTGAGGTACCTGATAATCCTTATTAGCAAGCCATCAACCTGAGAGGGTAACGGACGGCCCTGAACGGGTGACGCACTCGCCCAAAAAGCGCCTGATGCTGGATGAGGTCTCTCAAGACTCTTGCGTTTACTTTTCTTGTGATTTACGGTAGTAGGCTCCCAAAATCTCCCCTATCTTTTGTGCTGACTTACTCAGTGAGAGGAAAAAGGGTGTTGCGGCCATTTGGTCTGATCTAACACTCTTCTCTATTGAACGCCTGATCGAAAGGGGCTTCAACTGCGAATATGCTTTGAACGTTTTTTTTCGATTGACATGCATGCTGCATTTCGAAGCAATCGATGATTGAATAGGTGAAAACCATTCGCCTCAGTGTGTTTTTAGTTCAGCTCATTCATCCTCTACAGTTCCTCGATGATTTTGTATTTCAGCCGTGCTACAAAAAACTAAGCATCACAATACCCGACCAATTCATCACACGAGGACGTTATCCACAGAGAACGTACGACATAGGAACTTTGAACCTTGCCAACAAGTTCAAAGGTCAAACGACTGACTGTTTTAACTGAACGAAATTAGGAAATAATCGAATTGACGACAACATTGGTCATCACCAATAAAGCATTCACCGATTTCTGTTGCACAAATTCACAAGGTAATCTGTCTAATCCCGGTTTCGTTCCCATATCTTTAAATAAGGACCTGTGTACATCGATGGAGTGACCGGTGCCGATTGAAAGTGCGGAGAAATTTCCCGAACGAGTTGTGGGCGGTCAAAGTTCAGAGTAGCCACAATGCCGGAATGTGCGCACCACCGTGCCTTTGTGGTAAATGTCTCGCTTTACAGATGCAAGCGTGGACTTAGCGGCAAAACTAACCGGCAAGAGCACTCGTCACGTGCTTACTGTAGCCGCAAAAAGGAAGCAAAAGTCAGCACCAATGCAGTCTCAAGGCGATGAACTTCTTGTCATTCGGCTGATGAATGGCAGACAACAGTAGGAAAAGGGGGAAAGGCAAGGAGTAATGTATGATGACTGTTCAACAGCACTGGGGCATGGAAGACGCTCGAAAAGCATATTCTAGGAGTAGGACAAGACTTTTCAAGAGGAAGCTGATTTCTTTGGGGTTTTCGATTGCATCTACCACTGCGCGCTAGGCGCTATCGATTGGAGGCGGTTATGGGATGATAAAGAGCTGATCCATCAAATCTTTGCCCTCTATGTGCGTGCGTCCAACCGGAAAGTCTAACAATTCTTTGATTTAGCCATAGAGAATTCATATCGACGAGGGACGAAGTTGATGTGACGAAATGGTGTGTGATAAGTAATCAAACTGATAGTGGCTGCTAAGAGCTGGCAAGGAGCGTTAGAAGAAAAGCGCCACTGAAGTACTTCTAGTACACGTCGCGATGATAGTCTGATAGTTATTCTGAGATGTTACAGGAGGTGGTATAAGTACACTGATGTTAGGTATTAGGAGGTGATAACAGCTGATTAGGGCTGATAAGGGGTGTTAGGGGAACCCCTCACTATACCCATTGTGTGCATATAACAACAGAAAGGTGGTTTCAACAAGCAATAAATGGGGTGGAGGCAGCGACATTCATGAGCAGTAGTAATAGCAGTAATAGGTGAGCAAAGACCGATAAGTTCTGATAGAAAATCAGTTTACGCTTCGCATCTTTGCACTCCCTCCAGCTAAACCGCTTCTACTATGGTTTCAGTATCAATGAGCAGAAGCTTACTTGAATGAACGATTTCATTCCTTCATAATAGCAGTTACAATCAGAACCGTCAAAATCGCTAAACTCTCAGGTTCAAAGAAGAAATAGCGAGTAAAGATGTTTCCCAAGATCAGATGATAAGGGACAACAACGAATGATTGAAGATAGCTCGCGCTCGAGCAGCTCTCAGGCGTCTTTCCTTGCACAGTTAGTCTCTGAGACTATCCTCAGTTAGTCTCAGAGACTAACTGTGCAAGGAAAGACGCCTGAGAGCTGTTCTAAATATTAGGATTTCTATGATTGAGACAAACTAACTTGGCCAAGTGACTGTCTCCCGGAACTGTTTTGAACGATATCTTTTCGTAATCAAATCGAACATGAACATTGCTGTACAGCGGACAGGGGATGGAAGGGGTAAGATATGCATCTTGCACCGGCGAGTTCATGGGAAGGAAGAGATGGATCACAAAACTATGGCGTTTGATCAATGGGAACGCGGGGCGGGCGAGGGGTAGACAGGAGGAGACAAGAGTATTTTGAAAAGGATGTTAATCCAAGTGTTTGGCACAGACGTACAGTCTTGTTCGCTGCGGATGCGGGGACAGCGGGGTGTGGCGCTAAACCATCTCGTTATCCACCACTGTAGCATCTCACCAACCTACTTGAAACGGGATGGCTCTGCCTCCAAACACTGCCCCCGAAACACCACAGCATCTGCAGCGAACACTACTATATAGCGGTCGGTACAGACAGGGTACAGCATGGGATGTGTCAAATGGCGGTGTGGGTACGACCCCCCCCTCGAAGAGGGTCCAGATACGACCCCCCCCCCCTCCTGCTCTAACTGACAACCAGATGCATGTTCACCACAAATGGCTTCCTGAAATGGAATCTGGATTCTCGAAAGGCGCACTCTGCTCTAAAATACAGGAAATAAAAGGCTGTTTCAGCCTCATGCAATATGAGGCTGAACAACAGCCTCGCATTACCTACAATTTTGTCTTAGGATTCAAAATAAAACTCCTCGTTCGATAACTTATGTACAGTCCTCATCATTGCAGACCGGTGGGGCGGTGCGTGTGACTCGGCTGTGACGCGGCAGCGATGACAGTCGCGTCACAACCGAGCCTGGTCGTTGGGTAGGCTACTAGAAGCACATTCAACAACTGTCT
>MU912650.1:0-13542 GCA_036418165.1 Cooperia oncophora
GATCGATTCGCCTGCGCTCCAGTGCCTCTACTAATTCACATGACCGGAAAAAAGTGGATTAAGGTCAGCAGAGGGTCGTCGGTGAGGATTGTGGGGCAAAAACATTGTGGGCGGAGCCTGCTCCGAGGTGGGCGGAGTCAGACAAAAGATCTGTAAAACGGTCCCAGAGCACTTCAAAGACCGGAAAAAAGTGGATCAAGGTCAGCAGAGGGTCGTCGGTGAGGATTGTGGGGCAAAAACATTGTGGGCGGAGCCTGCTCCGAGTACAGAACAAAAGGGATATCAGTTGAATCTAGAAATATGTGAAAGAAAGCACGCGCGGCGAAGCCGCGCCCGCCCGGCGCAGCCGGGCCGTATCAGAAGGAGCCACGCCGGCGTCAGCCGGCGAGGCGACTTCTGATACGGCCGGTATATATATGTCGAGATAATGCTACGGCGTCCGCGGGAGCCGACGAGTGTGGAAAGTATGCGAGGGTTCTCCAAGGACGGCAGCGGGAGGCAACCAGGCTAGTCCATAATCGTGGCAGAGCAGCGTGTAAAGTCCGTATCGCAACGTTAAACGTTGGAACATTGACCGGTGTGTTATGTTGTGGAGGGTGTTATGACTATCAAAACGCTACCACAATTTGATAATGCAACATTAATCGGTTCAGTTCCGATTGCGGTCGATCCATTTTCTTCCCATCTTATCGCAACCGTAGACGCCTTACCGCCGCAGGCGCTATGTGCTCCTAATCGCGAAATCGCCGTTCTCATCTGGTATCCCCTCACCACATCATATCCCAGTGACCCTATTTAACTGGCGCCCACTCCCGCACGTGGATGCAGCCGCCACGTGAGCAGCTGGTGCAACATAGGGACACTACGCCGCCACTGTTCTTACCACCGCCTTGCTCGTGCTCACGTCCAGCTCCCAAGCGATCAGCTCCTGCAATAGCACAGAGTCTATCACAGTGGTTGGCTTAGATAGGGGAGCTATTCACAATCCAAACAGCTTCCTAGTTCGTTGCTGTAACATTTAGCTTGCAGTTTTGCTAGGGTTTCTTTCCTTCTGTCTTGCCGCCTGCTCCTATCCAAGCGTACGCTACGCATCCCCTTACTGTACCCAGTTTGCCCGATTCAATCCATATGCCTCCTTCCCCTGCATGGGCTCAGATCCGACTGAGTACGCGCAAGGAAGTGAGGAGAAGGGGGTCACTCGGTACTAACCCCACCTTCCTCACCTCATCCCCATTCCGTACTCGCCACTCCGCCTCCCGCCACTTTGTTAGCGGTTGTTTCCTCATCCATTGGTGTGCGTTCCTACTGAAACGCGCTACGCACCCATCACTGTACCCCCTCTCCCCGCGACCCCTTCCCTCTGCCTCCCTCTAATACTGGGTCAGCTCCCGGCTGCGAAGCAACATGCCAGGAGAGAGGAAGGCAGGGCGACCCTGGCACTGCCCCCACCCCTGCCCCCGCCAGCGAGCACGACGTCCAGCTGCCACGGGCAGCAGCTCGTGTAGCAATGGCCTGCGCGAGTGTACCGAGTTGGGGTTTGTTTATATATGCTGTGTATAAGAATCAGAGAGACAATTGATTGATACATTTGACCGCATGGGTTCCCGGTTTGCCTATTTGCGGTCGTTTTTCTTATTCATAACGCTGTTTTTAATCTCCGTAAACCATTTTGAAACGTCGACAGAACAAAACCGACATACAATACATACATCACTAATACCGACAAAACCGACACACCAAAGTTTTCTGCTTTATAGAATGAGTTAAGGATATATATATATATATATATATATATATATATATATATATATATATATATATATATATATATATATATATATATATATATATATATATATATATATATATATATATATATATATATATATATATATATATATATATATATATATATATATAGGGCAAAAAAAGTCATTCCGGCCGAGTCACATATGAGCGAAGTTTTCGCAGGGCCGCACAGTACAGAGAAAGTGGATATGAAGTAACGCAGGGAGGAAGAGATACCCAAGATCTTCCTCTATAAGCAGGAGCCGGCTGCCGCCATTCACCTTCATGTACACCAAAATATGAAGTCATCTCCAGTCGCGGCCTGAGTGGAGAACGCCTTTGGAATTCACGTGGCCTCCAAACAGCTGCGGAACTTCTTGAATGGAATCACCCATGGATAGCTACCTGGAGACCAGTAAGACTTGTTTTTACTCTTGATCTGCAAGACCTCCAACATCGAGCAGCTCCGGCAACGTCGCTACGGTCCAGGACATCATCTTCACCCCATTCACCAAGGCGCGGGTTGATGGTGTGGACCGGCCGTACCTGGAATGGATGAACGTATTTTTCTTTGTAGCATCCCCGACTGAGGTGAGCGCTGGCGGTTACATCAAGTAACTCGAGAAGGATATCCTCCCTACATGTGGTCGCCCGTACCTTCTTGGAGACCTTGTGCTGCTACAGGTTTGGGTGCCACCACATGGAATCGAAGGGTTTTGGAAAAACTCCCGCCTACTTCGAATGGAAGGGCGTTTCGTACCTGATGAAGATGTAATATTGAAATATGTCCCCTGACCTGTACCCACTCATATACCTAGTTCGGGCGGAGCTCAACAGGGTGGTCTACAGTGGCGGAGAAATCAACGATCTCGCTCAACTCCGGTACCCACTCACTTTCGCGCGGCCGAATCTCTCGATGGCGCTCCTCCAGAAGGCTGTGGCGGAGTATCATTATAGTATTTAATGTGCTCTTTAATATGGTAGTAAAAATGTCCGATAAAAATTTAATAAAGTGTAACTTATAGCGCCTTGAAAGTCATGGAGGCAAAATGACTTTTTTTTTTTGGGCCCCCCTGTATATATATATATATATATATATATATATATATATATATATATATATATATATATATATATATATATATATATATATATATATATATATATATATATATATATATATATAATATATACGGGGAGGGCAAAAAAAGTCACTTCTCTTTCCTTCATTGACTTTCGAGGCGCTATAAGTTACACTTTATTGAAATTCTGATCGGACATTTTCACCACCATATTAAAGAGCATTAAATACTATCATGACACTCCGCCACAGCCTTCTGGACGAGCGCCATCGAGAGATTCTGGCACGCGACCGCGATGTGGTGCCTGAGATCAGCGAGATAGTCGATTTCTCCGCCCTATTGAACTCCGCCCGAACCGGGTAATTGAGGGGATTCAGGTCAGGTGACCTACTTGGATATTCCATCTTCTTTAGGTACTCAGCCCCCTTCCATTCCAAGTAGGCGAGAGTTTCTCCAACGCCCTTCGATTCCATGTGGTGGCACCCAATGCTGTAGCAGTACAAAGTTTCCAAGAAGGTACGGACGACGACATGTGAGGAGGATATTCTTCACGAGTTGCTCAATGTAACCGCCAGCGCTCACCTTCAGTCCGGGGTCCACGAAGAAAATATTGGTCTTTCCATTCCAGGTACGTCCGGTCCATACCATCAACCCGCGCCTTGGCGACTGTGGTGAAGATGATGTCCTAGACCGTGGCGACGTTGTCGGAGCTGCTCGATGTTGGAGGTCATCCAGATCGAGAGTACTGGTCTCCAGGTAGCTATCCATGGGTGACTCCATACTAGAAGTTTCGCAGCTGTTTGGAGGTGACATGAATTCCAAAGGTCTTCTCCAGTCAGGCTGCGACTGGAGATGACTTCATATTTTGGTGTACATGAAGGTGATGGGCGAGAGCCAGCTCCTGCTTATAGAGGAACATCTTGGGTATCTTCCGCCCTGGTACTCGTATCCACGTCCTCTGTCTGGGCAGCGAAAACTTTGCTGATATGTGACTCGGTCGAAGTGACTTTTTTGCCCCTTCCCCCCTGTATATATTTCGAAACAGAAGAGAAGTGGAGGGCTCGTAATGAAGAGAATTTTTCCTTATATCCATGGGTTTCCTCATCTCTGAGCTCTCGCCCGAGTTCTTTGGTCAGTATGCGAGGGCTACCGAGGAGTGAACGACCTCGGCCGAAGAAAGTATGGAAGGACGTCACGTCACGTCACGAAGAAGGACCTCACGGAAATGAGTGAGGGTTATGGCAGGAGATGCATTCAATAGCAGCAAGTGGGGACGTCTAACAGGAACAGCGGTCCGGAGCGGGGCTAACGCTATGGAGAAGAAGTGAACAAGAGACAATATTATATATATATATATATATATATATATATATATATATATATATATATATATATATATATATATATATATATATATATATATATATATATATATATATATATATATATATATACAGGGGGGGCCAAAAAAAAAAGTCATTTTGCCTCCATGACTTTCAAGGCGCTATAAGTTACACTTTATTAAATTTTTATCGGACATTTTTACTACCATATTAAAGAGCACATTAAATACTATAATGATACTCCGCCACAGCCTTCTGGAGGAGCGCCATCGAGAGATTCGGCCGCGCGAAAGTGAGTGGGTACCGGAGTTGAGCGAGATCGTCGATTCTCCGCCACCGTAGACCACCCTCTTGAAGTCCGCCCGAGCTAAGTAATTGAGTGGGTTCAGGTCAGGGGACATACTTCAATATTACATCTTCTTCAGGTACGAAACGCCCTTCCATTCGAAGTAGGCGGGAGTTTTTCCAAAACCCTTTGATTCCATGTGGTGGCACCCAAACCTGTAGCAGCACAAGGTCTCCAAGAAGGTACGGGCGACCACATGTAGGGAGGATATCCTTCTCGAGTTACTTGATGTAACCGCCAGCGCTCACCTTCAGTCGGGGTCTACAAAGAAAATATCGGTCTTCCCATTCCAGGTACCCCGGTCCATACCATCAACTCGCGCCTCGGCGAATACGGTGAAGATGATGTCCTAGACCGTAGCGACGTTGCCGTAGCTGGTCGATGTGGGAGGTCTTGCAGATCAAGAGTACTGACCTCCAGGTAGCTATCTGTGGATGACTTCATTCAAGAAGTTTCGCAGCTGTTTGGAGGCGACGTGAATTCCAAAGGTGTTCTCCAGTCAGGCCGCGACTGGAGATGACTTCATATTAGGTTGTCCGGAAAGTTCTTAGCGTTTTGGGTGTTTAACTTTAAACGATCATAACTTTCTTAACACTCATCGGATTTAATCCAAATAAGCACCATTCGAATCAGCACACTTTTGCCAATGTGGCAGCAGTCGAGAAATCCCATCAAAAGAAAAAACTGGGTGGTCGAGAATCCACGAAATCTGCGAAGGTCTTTTTTGCCTGGTCCTGTTTGATGAAGTATTTCTCAGCAGGAAAGTTCTGAAAATGTCTGAAAAGGTGACAGTCGGTTGGTGAAAGGTCTAGAGAATATGGTGGGTGAGGTAGAACTTCAACTCCCAATTCGTTCAATTTATGGATAGTGATTTGTGAAACGTGTGGGCGTTGTCATGCAAAAGAATCGGACCCTTTCTTTTGATAAGTGTTGGCTGCAGCTGACAATATTTTCGGTACATTTGGTCGGTTTGTTCACAGTAGGGTTCTGCTGTGATGGTTTGGCCTGGTGATGAAAAGTTATAGTGGATTACAACAGCCGATGACCACCAAACCTGACCAGAATTTTTTTCGCGAGGGTTCGGCTTTGAAAATTACCTCGGTGGTTCCTCCAAATCCAACCACTGTCCGGAACGTCTCCTGTTATCATACATGATCCATTTTTCATCACAGGTGACAAATCCGTTCAAAAACGGGTCAATTCTTTTGCGCAAAAGCAGTGAAGAAGGAACCTCGAGACGTGCCGATTCCTGCCGGTCACTCCGATTGTGGGGCACCCAATTGTCGAGTTTTTTCACCTTCCCAATGCGTTCCAGACCATCTGCAACAGTGGATTTGCCAAGGCCTAGCTCTTCTGCTATCTCTCGAACTGTTTGGGATGGGTCAACCTTCAAAATCCCCCTAAAATCCTCGTCAGATATTGCTTTAGGTCGACCGCTATGAGGCTCACCTTCAAGGCTGAAATTTCCAGAACGACATTTGTTGAGCCATTGCGGCACAGTGCTTTCTCTAGCACTATTGGGCCTCCACACCTGGTTAATTTGTTGAGCTGTTTCGATTGCGGATTGCCCCAATTTATAGCCGAAGAAAAAAATCGTCCGAAGTGCTCTTTTCACATGCTTGAAAAAATCTTGAAAAAAGGGGTTTATCAAGCAATGGTGAAACGGCAATTATACCATCAGATAGCGCAAGAAATTCTCTACAGGATGTGCTACTGAGAAGCAAGGCAGAATGAGTTTTTAATCAGCAGTGAATGTACAAAGATTAGGTGCACAAAACGCTAAGAACTTTCCGGACAACCTAATATTTTGGCGTACATGAAGGCGAGTTGGCGGCAGCGTGGTGGCTCGGCCGAAATGACTTTTTTTTTTGGCCCCCCTGTATATCCTCCTCCTCCCTTCTTCCGCAGGAACTAGACTATAAATGTAGTAGTTGTTCACCAATGCTTGGCATAGGATCAGGATTTGATAGCAGTCTTCTGAATTAGCTATAGGTCTTATACACTCGCGAAGCTAATCCATAGTTCACCATGAATCTCACAAAATCCGTCTTCACGGAGGTTTCAAAAAAATGGGATGGCCCCCGTACAGAAAATGTGGTAATTACCAATACCAATCCGCATGCCAACACCAAACTCTGGCTCGAAAAAACAATTTTTTTTTCGTCAATTTTTCAAAAAATGGTCGTTCTGACAACGAAGCAAAAATATAGTTCCACCCCATATTTTCCGGCTGCATCTCATTTTTGTTCGGTGAAACTTCTCATCATTATGACTTCTTGCCTCTTCTAGGCTATAGCAAGCGGAACTTCATAAATGGACTTGAAAAAGGACAGTTTATCGCAGAGAAGGCTGCAAAAACTGGTGAAACGTCAAATGGCGCGCGAATCGGGCCGCACTCATCATACTATCAACGATTTTTTCCAAGGGAGCCACAGGATATTGAGCTGAGAAGAGCTCTGGACATCCTTCTTTGCTGCCCGATCGGAATAACCGCCGTATCCTTGGAAAGCATCCAACTCTGCAGTGTCGTGTCGGGAAATCAAGACATCTTCGGAGGTTAATATCTCGGAGAATACTGTCGTCTCTTGAAAAACTCCCGAGTTCACCCATAGGAGGAATATGAGTTATGTACTGTTTCCAACGAAAAACCATCGCGAAAACCTAATTGGCTTTGCTCGAAGATGTTGCCGAACCCAATGAAGTGAGGTTGGCTTTTGGCTGCGGTGCCCTACTGCTTGTCTGTAGTGTTTTTTTCAGTTTTTTTTTCTCGCGGTCGTGTTTTCTGATGAGTGAAAATTCAACTGCGACGGCTCCGACGAAAACCGATCCCGCTGGCACGATATGAGGGAAGACAAGTTTCATTTTTCCGGGCGGAACATCAGTGGATGTGGTCTCATGGTTTGGGCTGCCATCGCATGAATGGAACGTCTGAAACTGCTCCGTATGAAAAAAGAAATGATTTCTTCCGTCATCTAAAAGTCATGCGACGACTTCTCTTTGCTTTCTGACTGGAAATCAGCAAGAAGGTTCCCGTTTTCATGCAGGATAATGCACCAGTTCATGACAGTCGAAGCACTCGAGCGTGATTCAGTTGTCACCAAACCGCTCTTTTGCCCTGGCCAGCGAGTAGCCCCGACTAAAACCCAATCGAGGATGTGAGGGGCTTCATGGTGCGTATGATCCATGAGAGTAATGCACAATTCCACAAGGTCCGTGAGCTTAGGAGTTAATTGGGGCAGTCGGCCGACAGCCTATTAAAATCTCTAATCGAACATGGGCAACCGTATTTTCCAACTTAATTGGAGAAATAGAGTTCCAATAGATTACTGGATCAAAATTTATTCATTTTATTGTACACTTGTTGTTGGAATATTCGATTTGTTCGGTGGAACTATATTTTTGCTGCGTTGTCAGAACGACCATTTTTGAAAAAATTGACGAAAAAAATTGTTTTTTTCAAGCTAAGTTTGGTGTTGGCATGCGAATTGGTATTGGTAATTACCACATTTTCTGTATGGGGGCATTTTTGAAAACGTCGTGTAAGACGGGATTTTGTGAGATTCATGGGTGGAACTATGATTATGCTTCGCAGTGTATTTGACCAGCCGGCTGACGCTAGCGCGCCTCCTTCCCTGATACGGCGCGCTTGCCCCCCTTCTACCCTGGATACTCAACAATTATTTCAGCTTTTATTTCACTGTACACATAGTCAACGCTCCTTGAGCAATAACATCATACCTACTGTCGACACTACTACCGTCTATGAAATGGTGGGCGTTGATCAAGTGCGCAGATGAGAGAGAAACCGGGTATTAGTTGAGCATTCAAACATATGCAAGCAGGTGGGCGCGACGAAGTAAGCAACCGGCAAACCCTGGCCCTATTAGAAAAGGAATCGCGCCGGCGTCAGCCAGCGAACCGACTGGAATCAGAATGTTCGTGCGACAACAGCTGTTCAAAAGTGTGCGACCTGTGCACTAAAACCCTCATTTTTCACTACGCAGTGAAGATAGGCACCCGTGCATGAGAAGACGCTCCACCAACTGTGGACGGGTCTCAACACACCACAGGCACACCTAACTCTCGCTATACATTTCTCTACTCTAACAGTTTTCCCTGATCTCCAGGGTCATTCAGATCCGAACCACGCAATTCTGCGGCAAGCACGCCAACCACGAAAGCAGCCCGCCCATTTTTGAGATGTCTCCTACCATTTCGTCCGCTAACCCCTTGTGGACCTCACCCACTTGTCCCCGGTGCCTATGCTGCTCTGCAACTGAATTCGTGAATTTTTGACCTTCGCCCGCCCACATGCACAGCTCCGCACACAATGGGCGCGTAAATCTCGCTTCTATAGCGGAGCTCCTGCACATCTTTGCTCGCCTTTTGCCGGTGTCTGGAGTCTGTTCTGGAACCATTTTACAGATTTCTGCGTTTGGCTCCGCCGCCTCGCCGCACGCTCCGCCCACAATGGATGTGTCTTGCACTCCCAAACTGGTGACCGCTCGCTTGCTCCAGACCATTTTTTCCATTTTTCCCCAGTGTCTGGAGTGCTCTGGGAGAGTTCTACAAATTTTTAAGTTTGGCTCCGCATACCTCGTCGCACGCTCCGCCTACAACGGTTGTGTCCCGCATCGACCGGTGATCCTCCTGACCACTATCCACTTTTTAGCAGTGTCTGGAGTGCTCTGGAACCGTTTTACAGTGTTTTTGTCTGACTACGCCACATGGAGCAGGCTCTGCATGTCGTGACTCTCATATCGCTCGTCGGCGTGTCTGCATCGGTGTTGGAGAGCCAACAAGAAAATCCGGGATTCCGGGTGCCCGGTGCACCCCTGAGGGGAAGAAGAGATAGCGTGCGCTGTGAATGCTCGAGTAGTAGTGTGCCTCCTGACACGCGGCTACAGTAGACGAGGGTCTAGACTTCCCCTAGCCTATCCGGGGCGTAAGTCTGCGACGCAGTTCCTTATTGATTGGCTGACGCGTGGCAGGACGACGTATCGATCGACTGTGTACAAGATGAAGGACGACAACGAATTGATCGAGTGACCGAAAACCTAGTTACTACCAGATGACTGACTGCGACGTGGAGTTACACTAACCATAAGGGATGACGAAAGGTTTTGAAACACTAGTTTACTAGGTCATACTTCAGGGAATGCCGAATAATGAGTAAAGCATATATGTGCATAAGTGAATAAAGCAAGAACGGAATAAATGTGCATATACGGTAAAGGTGGACTATAGGATAACTATGTTCAACTGCTAGTGGAGGAAGGTGAAGAAGGGCTGACCTGCGCGATGTTGTATATCACAGTCGTAAACATATATAGGAATAGTAGAGGAATATATATCGGATAGCTGATCTGCCAGAGCACGATGGTATAAGCAAGGCGTCGACAGTGATGGAAGCCGTGAGTGACATGCGATCGTGATGGGACGGTGAAGGGCTGTGGCCCGACCGGCCACGGCGACCGTAGCGATGACACTGACGGAGCAAGCTTGGCGCGCGGCTAGAGCACAGATGGACAGAGTATGCTAGAATGTTCTGCCTGAGGGCGCGAACTTCAAACGAGTGCTGCGGCGCGGCTTCCTCCCAACTTCACCGTGGAGCGACCTTACTGAGGTCGTGGTGGAAGTCACGACACTGCATACAGCGTGTGTGCCCCACATTCCTCACCGCGACCATTTGCTGATCTTAATTCATTTTCTCCGACCTTTGGAGTGCTCTGGACTGTTTTACAGAATTTTTTCTCTGGCTTCACCGGAGCAGTCTCCGCCCACAATGTGTGTGCTCCACATTCCTCAACGGCGACCCTTTGCTGACCGTAACATTTCTCCGGTCTTTGGCGTTCTCTGGACACGTTTTACAATTTTTTTTGTCAGGGTCTACCCACCACGGGGTAGGCCTCGTCCACAACGTGCGTGCTCCACAATCCTCACCTGCGACCCTTTGCTAACCTTCATCCAATTTTTCCCCGATTTCTGGAGTGCTCTGGAACCAAGCTAATTTTTGCAATGGGCAGCCTATGATTGAGAGCAAGCTCCCCTCCCTGTGGGCGGGTCTCAACACACCTCAGGCATGCCAAACTCTCCCCAGGTGTTGCCCTCCTACATCGACCTTTTTGCGATTTCTAAACTCTTTCGGGAACCGAGTTAATGATTTTTGCGGGAAACATCGCCCATTTCGAGTATGTCTCCACTAATTAGTCTAACAACCCCTTGCTAACCTTATTCCACTTTTTCCCCATCTCTGGGCTGCTCTGGAAGCGAGTTATGAGTTTTTTTTCGCGGCACCGCCAACTTTCGGTGCATGCCTCGCCCACCCTGGGTCCGACCCCGTGGATGGGTCTCAACACACCTCGCATGCCAAACTCTGCTCAGGTGTCCTTCCTACCTATCCCCACCTTGACCCGACCTCTCCAAGTTGTTTTTGGGGTCGAACCGAATTTCCGGACAGACAAACAAACAAACAAGCAAACAGACGAAGCAAATTATATTTAGTGGGTGATTTCTAGTTCACAAATTCAGCGCACACAGAGTAACGATATTCAAGCGAAGCCCAAATTCTGCAAGTAAGGTTGTATGGGCAGGTGATGATGGCGAAGACGCCGATTCGTCCGGCGAGTCGGAGAGGAAGACTCATCACGCTTTTCTTGCCGTCCTTGAAAAGGTAGACATCTGCAACCCAGTCCACCTGTCATCATATAAACCAGAATCCATTGTTATCTTAGGCTTCTGGTTTGGCATTTCGACAGCTGATCGTTCGCACTGATTCTCCTCGCCTGATTATGGCCTCTGAGAACTGGTTACCCGTTTGGCAGCGAAGTGGATGGCGCAATTCTTTGCACAAGCCTATTGCGGACGTTGATTGCTGGAGGAAGATTTGGTCGCTCAAGAAAATCATCAAGGTGACTTTTTTGTTGCTGAGTTTTCCTTTCCTCAGTTATTTTTGAAACATGAACGTGGTATTCTAGGTCTACTGGGAACTTATGGATTCTCCCGACAAGGCGATTATACAATTTGACTCTGTGTAGATTTTTAATAAAGCTGTTTTTTACCGCAACCTTGTGAGCTGTTAATCATATCCGTGGTGAGGTCCTTATACCGGAAGTCTTAGAACTTTTCTGTTTTTAACTTTAGCCATTAGATGTTATAAAACGCATGCGTTCTTTTAGGTTGTTGCATAAGTTCTTATACACGTGTTTGATCCTCTCCTATTTCGTTCGCATGGATGTTGGTATTACGTCATCACGTGTGCGTGACGTGTACATTATACTCTTTCATTACACTAGCTATCACTCACCGAGCTTGCATTTGCAGTACACAATGTCGCACAATTTGCACTGTGACAAAACGTACCTGCGCCACTGTTTGGTTTTGCTCCACGATTTCGGCTGGAATGCAAAGGAAGCCCATACCAAGCTGGTGGATACATACGGTGAGGACGTCATCTCTTACATGACATGCAAGAATTGGTTCGCCAAATTCAAGAAAGACTTTTCTCTCGAAGATGCTCCGAGGTCGGGTCGGCCGATGGAGTTGGATTTGGAAGTACTACGTTCCACCGTGGAGGAGGACCCGTACCTCACCACCAGAGAAATGGCGACCATGCTTAGCTATGATCATTCGACGGTTGCACGTGGACTAGAAAAGCTCGGCAAGGTAGCAAAGCTTGGTCGATGGGTCCCACATGAACTGTCGCTTATGACCTCTCGAGGAGGGTGACCACCTGCACTTCTCTCCTCACTTTCCAAAAGAGGCTTCACTTTCTCAACTCGATGATCACTGGAGATGAGAAGTGGGTCCTCTACGATAACCCTGTGAGGAAGCGGCAGTGGGTCGACAAAGGAGAACAGCCAGAAGCCACCCCAAAGGCCGACCTTCACCCCAAAAAGGTTCTCCTGTCCTGTTGGTGGTCCAGAAGAGGCATGGAGTACTGGGAGCTGCTGGAGAAGGGACAGACGATTGACGCTTCCACATACGTGACCCAGCTGCGGAAATTGAAAGATCACGTCGACCGTACTCGTGGAAGGAATGCGGAAATCTACTTCCACCATGACAACGCCCGACCTCACACTGCAAAGGCGACCCAGGCCGAGCTGGAGAAGTACGGATGGCTGATGGTCGCCCACCCTCCCTACAGCCCTGACCTCGCTCCTTCTGACTACTGGCTGTTCAGCCACCTGCAGCGCTATCTGGACGGAAAAAAGTTCGAAACAAAGGATCAGGTCAGAAAGGCGCTCGACGACTTCTTCAAGTCCCAGCCTCCGTCGTTCTGGAAGGATGGAATCGACAAGCTGCCTGAGCGCTGGCGTCGAGTAGTGAATGGTGATGGTGCATACCTCTAATCTCCAGGCTGGTTCGTTTTTGAGATATTTACAAAAAAGTCGTGTATAAGAACTTATGCAACTAACCTAATATGTCAAGCAGACACAGAACTGTCTGAAACATCCGAATCGATAGTTACATTAAGCATATACTGGGGTTTGACTGTGTATAACTCAGCTGATCCTAGCCGCAACGATCGTAAAGAAGCATTGAAAATGCCGTCATTTGACCGCATTCGCAACACATCTGATTCAATGTGTCAATGTTTTATTGTTTTTTGCTCTGGTCTTATCACGACAACTACTGTTAGGCGCCACAGTTCCGAAGCCTACCACTGAAAGTAATGCTGGACAGTCAGAGGAAGTGCGCTGTTGAGTTGAACAAAAAGCCGTGCGACTTTTTGAGCAACAAGACGGAAGATAAAAAAGAATCTAGGAGAATCTCTAAAATGAATCGGAATTTTCCATTGTTCTTCTCCCTTTCCCATGTAGTGTTCCAGGTGACTTCATCACACAGATTCTTTGTGGCTTCGCGTAAGCTCGACGTAAAAGTCTTAATAAGTGGTGCTACTTTTTTTACTCACTTCATAGTATTAACTACCAGAAGGCTGCGCTCAGGGCACGCCATCTTTGTGATCATCACAACAGGGGGG